>JTDE01001805.1:72506-117825 GCA_014338405.1 Paragonimus skrjabini miyazakii | reverse complement strand
GTTTTCTTCTAGGATATTCCACGTCACTGTTGAGGGGACCGGCAGCCCGAGCCACAGTACCTTTTGGTCAGGCCCATAGTTGTTGTGATGATGATGGTGATTTGAAAAGAAGCACTGAACTCGACTTTCGTTTTTTGTTGTATCTTCTCATTAGCGTATATCCTTGTCACGACCGGAGTTCTAATCTTGGTGGTCTTTAGGAACTGGCTCCTGAGACCCTGATTTCGGAGACAAGTATTGGCCATAAGTGTTGCTATCATCTCCTGCTGTCACCTTTCGGTAACTGACATTGGTAGCAGGCAAGTGAGTAGGCCGTCACATCGTTTTTCATCTTCGGCCAGTACGTCCTTTGCATCGGTAGATCGTATACTCTTGTGCGTGCCACTTTTTTGGCAATTTGATACCAGTTCCCTGTTGTGTTTCGGAATGACCGCCACATGGGAGCTACCATCGTCTGAGGGCCATGTTAATATCCTTGCACCCTTGAGACCAACTCTTCTACATTGGGAAGCACTTATTATCAGCTCTTTCTCATTAATATTTGTTGAGATCTCTGCGCATCGTATCAGAACGTCAGTCACCTTCAAGAAGACCTTGTCTTGGTGCTGTGAGCTCACTAGTGTTTGTGTGCCCTGCTCCATTTGTACGACGTTAGTTCAAAGGGTCAGTTTAAGAAGTTTCCCTTCTATTTTCGGCCAAAACAGAAAGTCAGTTGCACGACCATCAGACCCAATCACGTGATTGACCAGACGATCGTAATCCCGTAGACACAGTGCACATCGGGCCAATTTGCCTCTCAGGCTCTTCGCAACCTTGATCGACCCTAAAGATGTATGATTCTTCTCCACATGAAGCTGTTGACTTCATAGACACGGCTTCCGCCTGTTCAATGTCCAGACGATTACCAAGTATTCCTTCTCAGTGGTTTGATACATTTGGCATCGGGCTTCTGGACCTTTTTTGATTCCCCTATCCTTATGCTTGAGTGTTGTCTCAATGCTGCGGTCACCGTCACCCGCCTTTACGGTGAGCGTTCCTCATACTTTTGTAAGTTTGAATGTTAGCTGAAGCTCGTTCATTTCTTGTTATATATAAGCGGTCTCTGGCCACCGCCGGTCCATTCAAACTCTTCGTTCTTTCGAGGTGGTTCGCACAGCGGTTATGTAATGTAATGGATACCTTTCACGCATCGACTGTGGAACTCCGTTCGACCTAAAGCTATCTCAGCGCGCGTTCGTAATTCGGAATCAAGGCTCATCTAACTGTCATTGTTTTCTCTCACGGGAACCTGATTTTACCTTGACCAAGCTTATATCCCCGTAACACCACTGATAGCCGCCCACCTTGTGATTTATCAGCATTGATGCGGAGTTCAGAGTTCTAAGGCAGCGCCTAGGTGTGGGGCGTATTCTGATCCTGTGTTATTGTACGCTACCGTATCATCGTCATATGTAGCCACGTTATCCAGTCGTTCTACCACTCGAACCCTCAAGCCTCGAAAGGTGACCGGTGCTCCGGGTAAGCCAAGCGGCGTGCGCTTGAATTGTTAGTTTTTCGTTCACCGTGAATACATTTTTCTCACGGTCCGCGGGCTTGATTGCCACCTACTAGTATCCAGAACACAAGTCCAACACCGGGAACAAATTCACCCGTTGCAAGTTATCGGAAACCTCGACGACGGCGGCATTGACACAACTATGTGTCGTGTTAATTCATTCAGCTTCCCAAAGTTCACACAAAAGCGATATTCTCCGTTGGGTTTTTTCAAGAGAACGGGCGAATTGACTTGTTTGATAACGCCCTCACCCAGCATGTTCTTTACTTACCACTTCACTTTATCTTATGCAATCCGTTCTACCAGAATGCTCCGGTTGTTGGTATTTCATGTGCAACCCACTTGCAAGTGCCGTGTAGATAATCGTCATTCGTGGATAACTCGGCGGATTTCTGAACCATGTGCTGAAGTGAGGGGGCTTTGCAGACGGCAGTCTCGGTCCATTATGCTAGGTTGTTCCTTTTCCGTTACTGTCCCGTGAGTGTCAGGGGATCTTATATGGTCGACAGTTTTTTAAGCTCGAGGTCGACCACCGCCTCTGTTCCAGCGACGAAATCGGTTCCACGGATCAACTGCCTGGTTTCTGGAGACAATAAAACGGTGCTGCACGAAGTGGCTACCAGTACGCACCTCGCATTCTTTTACATCATCAACTAGCAGTTTATGACCAACTGTCCCAGTCTTCACAGATGTCTGTTCTATGTTTTTACTTAGTTCGCAAGCAGTCAACGGAATAGCAGCCTTGGTATCGATCAACCACTGTTTTATCTCTCCGTCAACTTCAGCCCTCATGTATACGGCCCTCCTCTCAACGGCTTCCTTTACTGGCCGACCATCTTAACAAAAAAAATCGTGGAATACTATTTTCGGACCTTTTAAACTGTCAGGTAGGGCACTCCGAATGCCTGACCTTTTTTTATCACAGCTGAAGCATCTTCCCTGTATATCGTGATGCTATTCTCAGCGTAACCACATCTGCTGCCAGCTACCTCATTGCCTGTGAACCACTGATGTATTGCTGTCTATGATGATGATGACCTCATTGCCTTCTGTATTTCTTCCAGTGTCTTGTCCGTAATGTTGTTCGTGTCCACCAAGGTCATGGACATAATCCCCAACTCGCGTGTCACTTTCGCATGCTCATCAGGGCCCATCCGGTTTGTGACGAAGACGATGCGGATTAAGTCGTGAACCGTTTTTGGAACGCCTTCGGTAAACTGCTCCATCGCCAACTGCTCTCGTGACTTTTGGTCCAGTCCTAGTGGTGCTTTTCCCAACACTTCTTGTAGAGTGGTGGCGAGCACGGAAGGATCCACTTCTTGCCCAGGCTGGTCCGTCTTGAACCACCGCATCTTTTCCTGGTGGTCGAGCTGGCTGTCAAACACAGCCACCAGCGCCTTCTTTACACCAGCCTGTTCCATTGTCGCAAGGTCTTTCCGCACTGTGTTCAGCATCACTGTCGTTCAGTCCCTTTTCAACGTTCACAGGGCGGTCAGCTTCTCTCAGAGTCTTCCAGGAATGCCTAAACGTCTTTTTCTTCTTACGGTCGCGGCCAAGGGATCAACATCCTCACGGTTTTCAAGGTACCAGTTGTTGTGGCTGCAAAGGACACTTTTCCCGGGAATTTGTTTACTGCAAGACATTCATTACAAGATATGTGAAAATGCAGAATCACGTACGCAAGCACTATCTCTTACTGCTGACGTTTATTCATATCCTTGGCAAAGGTGTAGCGACACTGTCTCCGGCACACAGTGCATACACATGCCTTCGCCAATCGTTTCCTGCTCTCTGTCTTCTTGGCGTTAAGACCTGTCCCTTAGTTTCTGTGCATTCGAGTCGTGTTATGCTATACACAAGCGTGCATACAACACTACTATACGACGGAGAATATAACTATTCTGGCTGGATGAAATAAGTCGTCTTCAAGTGTTCGACTGTCTGTGTTTGTGAACAGTGACTTTGATTCAGTGCTCGTCCAAGAATACCGTACGATGGGGTCAAATTGCGGATGTTTAGTTTTCAGGGTCTAGTAAATTCGTTTGCTACATTTTCCGGTTGAGTGGTTGAGTCATGTACCGCGTTTAGCTACTAATCCTGTGCCAGGTGACTCGTTTTTGTTGGTGTTCAATCCGATCGTAAGATGCGAGGTAGACATACGGTGATGTGGCGTAATGAAATGTAGCCGGTTACCAGTGGGTTCTTCACTGTGAGTCGTACTGTTTATCTTATGTCCTGTGTCTCATAGCGTTTGTGGTTGGAGGCGATGAAAGGGATGATAGGCAATCGGGTTCAGTGGTACGAATATTGCATTCGTTTAAGTGCGTTGTGTGTGCATTGCAGCTAATGGCGTAGGTCAGCGTAAACCATTTCGTTTGCTTCTAAGTTGGAAATTTCTCCTTTTCCTGGATGTATGGTAGGTGAGCGTCAGTGTTAGCCACTGATGTATTGCTGTAGATAATGATGGTGATGAGGACGAGCTGCCATCAGTGCCGTGGCGAGTAGCATGCCGAAAGCCACGTTTAAAATGTACAGTGCATTCCTTGCATCTCTCGTCTCCTGTTTTGTTTTCAGCTCTGTGAACTGATTGGATGGGACTGTATCGATCTGGTGTTTGCGCTGCTGCGCGAGCGTTCCGCTTGGGTCACCACGTATCAGTCAAGAAATGGTTAGTGTTTTTTACCCGTTATCATTTAAGACATTTATGACTCCTTTTACAAGGGATTTGGGTTTTTGATTGATTACTGTTTTAGATTATTGCAAACTGAACACAACCCACATTCGACCGCAGTCTTCGGAATCACATAAACTTTTCGGCCGACTCACTTCGTAAGAAAGCACTAGACTTAAGCTTTACTCGTATTTGAACTCATCATCATCGCCGTCTTAGTCGTGACTTGCACTTTGATCGCCGTGTTTTTGGAACTAGCGTGTTAAGTCCACTACCAGTAAGGTCACAATTGGCATGACAAATCAATCGTACCCAAACTCTCAAGCACAACCTTGTGAATAGTTGTGAAATAGTTGCCCGATCCTTTCAAAAGGCAATAAAACCGAAATGCTCTGTCTACTACGATCAATAACTGCGTAGTCAGAAACGTCTCAGTTAGGTAGAAGCCACACTCCTCATTGAACCAACTGAACTTTAAATTAATAACCGAATTTTGCGTACTTCGGTTGATTATTTAACAAAATGGTTTTCACAGCATTTTTCTTACGATTTCTAGTTTGAATGGGCCCTCATCTTATTTTAGTCTGTCGGACGACGTGACAACTATGATGCTCCAGTATACAGTGTTTAGGTGCCTGTTAGCCGGTTGGGAATTTCACGATCTTCTACGTCGCTGATTAAAAGCACCCTCTGACTTGGTAAATTGTTGCAGTAATGTGCCAGCCTGTATACGCAAAGTTGTTGGCCTTCCTTTTTCTTCTCTGTACATTCGTGCTTATTCCTCTGTAACTCCACGGACGAACGTCATGATCATCAGCTACCCGAGCCACAGTACCCACTCGTACAGTTCATAACCGAAAGTGGTGCTGATGGTGGCAATAGTCACAATACTTGTGGTCTAGTGGATAAGAATTTCGCCTCGTAATACGAACCTTGCAGATTCCATTTTCGTCTACACCATGTTCCCCTGACAAATCCGAACGAGATAAATGACCGTCAGTCATGAACGTCCGTTTAAGAATAGGCATTTTACAGTCACACATTTACTACTCCAAGCCATTGTGTTGAACACAAACTAGTCACGTGTTGTGGATTGTGTGCATCCAGTCGAATAGGGTACCAGTAAAGTCAAAAGCAGACAAACTTTCTCAGTGTTTCAATCCCTTGTCTTTAAACATGTGTTTATTTCGTGTTAATTTCAGTAGACAAGAAAGTCATACACATAATTTCAACCCCTCATCTTTAGTTCACACCCCAACCAGGAATCCTTGAATGAGACTGTTCCATAGGTTCGGGCTGTTATTGATGAGCCCATCATACAAACCTTAAATGGCTCAACATCACCATCATGTCAGCTGTGAACCTGACCAGATTGTCCTGTGGCTTGGGCCGCCGCTCATCTCATCAATGACCTGGACTATCTTGGAAGAAGAAACGTTACTGAAAGGATTATCGAGTAACACTAACAATAGGAATAATAAATAATAACAATGTAACAGGAGAAGACTGGGTGGAAGAACTAGAAATAACATGAATGCAGGTACGCCATTGACTGCGACACACCACCATTTCGAATAGCGCTTCTAATCAGTGATTTGAGTGAGCGCGAGGACCCTAGCGAAGCAGGCAATACCTACCCACTTTGCTTAATGGAGCAGTCAAGGCTTGACTACCATGTGGTTTCATCCAACTGTTGATTATCTCAGTATATAAAAATCCGGTACGGTAAACGCTCACTTGGCGTACGAAGTACGTGACTCAACCATCGGAGGCTGTGCAACGTGACCAGTCAAATCATTGATCGCGCATCCCGAACTTTCCTGAATACGCGCCGACGAATGGCCGTACTGTCTACGGGAACAGTCCACTTAGCGTGGATTATGTGGCGGAGACACCGGTGGTCAAGTTGCGAACAGCTCACATTTCCGAACCATATGGCAAAACAAAACGTACACAAACATTGTAACGAAAACCGAACGTCTTTTCGACAACACAAATGACGCAGGTTTGCAAAGGCAAATCGTACCTTTACTATCCTCGCTGATGTCTGATCAATAATATTACAAGCCGACGAGATAGTGCTACCCAAGTATGTGAAGGTATCTACAATCCAAAGCAGACTGCTTGAATTAAAGAATGTAAAATTTGGAATGCGCCACTCTTGACTCTGCAGTTTGACGGTGCGAAGCGCATTGCATACAAACCATCCCAGTCGGTCACTTTGTTCAGCATGGTCCGCACGACTTCGACAGGAGGCTAAATAAAACGGTATCATCTGCATACTCCATGTCCGTCAACCTAGCCGCAGGAATAAGCTCAACACCAAGTTCACTTGATTCTTCAAACGTAGTGAACCTTGAATCATCTTGTCAGACGATTGGAGTTTTCGTTATAGCACATGACCTTGTCGCTCATTTCGTTCTCGCTCTTCTGTACCTCCATCAAATGAAGTACATGTGTGAAGCGGCTTGATTGCGGTCAGCTGTCATCGTCGTTAAACCAGGTATATAGTGCGCCTGAACGCAGGCTTGCTGTGTTCTTTCTAAGAGTGTATTGCTCATGTGTCGCAAAGTTTGACTACATGTGAAATGAGTCATTTTATAGTGTTACATGATAGGCTGACCATTTGAGTCGAATTGAACTTTGTAAGCAACCTCAACACTCGATCATTTCCATTCTTTCTCTGTGTTTTGTTGAGGTAAGATGTTTTGGCCCCATGTGTACCTCAAAACCATTGGTATGAATTCGTTTGTTTTCTTTCAGACCCTGAGAATTTCGTGGAACAGAAAAATACACGGATGGCAGTAAGTGTAAACTTTTCGGTCAAATAAATTGTTTTGGACAGATTTATTCAGCTAGCTTCTTTGTTTCTTGTAGAAGTTTTGGAGAAATTAATTTGCCATGCTAGATCCGGCATGTCATCATCAGCCTTCTCTATTTCATTTGTACAATTAGTGGAAGTTGATGTTGCCAAAACTGATGGTATCCTTGGCAAAATTTCCTTCTGCTTCAATTGTTACTGTGAAATCAGTTTCAGGTCTTCTGCAGACGTTATTCACAGGTGGACAATGAGCCTTAGTAGCCTCCTGCAACTGGTAGCTGAATTTAGTAGCGATAAAATTGAATAACTAAGATGTATTGCTTGTTTCCATTAAGACTACCTTCAAATAATGAAATCCCAAGTTAAACAGATTAGTGTGATACTTTATCCTATTTGTCACGAGCGTCTGTCAGTATTAGGTGACAAGTTGGATGAGGTCAAATGTAGAACTTCATCTAAATGGACATCCGTCAGTTGTGTTTGTAACTTGCAGTTTACATTTTTCAGTTTTTAAGAAGACTGCTCTTGTATGCGAGGACTTTTGAATGTCGGCGTCTTTTTCCACTCGAACAGCCAAGTTTGTATAACTCCCAGATTCTAGTTTTGATTTCAGTGTGTATCTTAGCCTGACCTCATTGGCGGGTAAGTGAGTACCGATAGAACGAGGAGAATATATTACTGTCTAACATTTCAGTTTTAGATCGCAGGTAATGAGTAGCGAATTTGTCTTTGAGTAGCCTGTGAAGCACAGCTATCCAGGATTAGTGTTTCAATCACGTCCACTCCATCAACTTTCTCTTCATTCATTTAATTCCGTCGACACGGTTTTGTACGACTGAAAAGTGATCATTATGTAGCAAGGCTATTAGTCTGACTGACTGTAAACAAGCTGACAATTACTTTGTCAGTATAATTGGCTAGTCAAAAGTCAAGCGATGCATGAAGGCTTCAGTCTATTAAAGATTGCTCTCACATCTTATGGCCCTAATAACAGAGACAGCTGTGAACGGTTTGTAAGTTAATCGTGCAAGGAAAAATAGTTCACTTGTACGATTACTTCTTATTCTATTCTGAAAGGCCGTCTTCTAGTTGGTATAATTCCCAAACGTTGAAGTGGCCAATTATGCGTCAAGTGGACGCTCTGTTGCTATTTTATTTTGTTCAACATCCCATCTTAGATAAAAAGCAAGCATACTAATCACTTTGGACATACTTGAAAAATTGTTCCGTATGTTTTCAATCCACCATCTACATACTCTGTAATTAGTCCTATTTCCATAGTTGAAGGTCTTTTTTCTCAACTCACTCTACCGGCTGCTCTTGTTTGAGCACGAAGCATTTTGCGCGTTCGATGACAAACACATACGAACAATGGAACAACAAGACATCTTTATTTTTGTGATAACGACAATTGGGTTTCGTGAGCCATCCATTTTTCCTCATCCTTTTTGTCGTCTAAGCCGTCGCACAAAAGGTTTGTCCTAACGACCTCCGAACCTTGTTTAAATCTGCTCTGAAAATGAAGGTATGGAGGATGGTTAGGGTTAAGTTTCTTACGGCTGGATGACATTTAATTGGGCTTTCTGTGCAACACGTGGGTACATTCAATTTTAAATTAACGCTGACCATCAACAATGTCGTTCACAATACAGTGTAATTGTGTGACCTCGGCCATTTCACGAGGGTACTGTGTGTTCAATTATCGGTCACCAGTTCGCGCTGCGTTAGCGCTTAGCTCGATTTTAGCTGCGAACCTCACATGCTTGGGACGTGTGCGGTTAACGTTATGCGATTTCCCTCGCATTATGCATTACCGAATCATCACACCTGGACAACCAATTATTCTCCTTAGGCGAGTGACGCTCGTAGTCGACAGCAGGCAATTACTGTTTGTGTACAAGTATTCCAGTTATGTACCCGGTACACAAGTCAGAAAGAATAATTGAAGTGAGCCGATCAGAATCATGTATGATACTCATCTCGCTAGTAATCTATAAATGAGTTTGGTCATCTTAAGTTTTTGGGTGCATGCTTGACTGATACATATTGCTACTGTGTCAACACCCCTATAATCAGCATTGCGAATTGACTGCTGATGCTTCCTCTTCGTATTCAGTGCTTATCTGATCGCTTTGTATCAATGGTTGTTATAATCTTTGCTTGCAGATGGCCAAACAAAACTCTTCGTGATACACGTGATTAGGCTAGCTGGTAGAAATATTCTTGGTTTTAGATATTTGCTTTCTGATCTTCAAGCGGTGTTGTCTCTGCACGCATTGCAAAATTTCCTACTCCGATACCCCTGCGTGTTTGCGGTGTTGCGGATTACGGAAACATATCACCTCATCACTACTTTCACAGGCACTTTGCCTGAAATATTGCAGGCTGGCGAGATGACAGAGATCAATCACTCATGCGTGCCAATTTCGGTTGATTCATCCACAGACCCCAACTTCCAACTCATCATCCACAACTTATATTCTACCATGAGTGGTATTCGAAGGTATACATTTCGGATACTTTTGGTTGTGTACGTGAATACGTATTTCCTCGAAAACCGTTCACCAGGTTTTCCCAACCGACATTATCACTACCTCATATTATTATGTTCCTGTTTTTCTGCAGCCACCAGTTTCTGGCGAAGAGCCGAAAAGCTTGGTTCAGCAGTTAATCCACGATCCTATCAGCGTCGCCGCTGCCCGAACAGCCCAGTTAAAAGAAAATGCGCGTGCCACGGCTGCTCGCTTACAACAGGTCATGGCCAACGGGCCATCCGCGTCGACCAAGGCTGCCGAATTCAAACGTTCCCTGCCATTTGTTTATGATCAATTGGCGGAGTTGCATGAACGGGTCGCATTTGTGGATTCTAGTAGAGTAAGCACGGACTGACTCATGGTTGTGTTGTCTCGCTTCCCCCCCAATGTTGTCTATGGATGCGGCCGTATTCTTTTTAAGCTGCACTTCTTGTAGCGACTCGTTATTTTTTCATCATTTCCCTATGTATCTCAGTCGTAATTAACAATTGTTTCACCGGACGACAGAGCTAGAGTTGAAAGTAACTCTTTTTATCAGTTCACTCGTTCATCGTTTTCTAAAGCGACGTGAATCGTACATAATACGGAAGTTGTTTGGTCGCCTTTTGGATACGTAATCCAACCATCGCAAAACGTGCAACTTGATTATTCAGCCAATAGCCCGCCTATCCCAAGTGTTCTCAAATACATGTCATTGAACGCCTGTTTTCTTTCCGTGGTCAGTCCCAAATGGCATGAGCTAATTGGCCGAGACAACGATGGTCGGGCATAGCAAGTCTGTTAATTTTTTCGACTCGGATAGGTCATGTTTCTTAAGCATATACCAAAGCTAGTAGCACCTGCGATCTTTTTAGTTTGCTATTCTCCTTTTTTGTTCACTATACTAATCCCCTCATGTGATTTACTTTTTCTTCTTCAACTCAGCCTCGACTTCCAGCAGGCACCACCTATAAGCAGTTACCACTGTGGGATGTGGTTCAGTTCCCCACTCCGACGAAGCCCCCATCAAGTGTGTTGGATGTGCCTCTTGTTCAGATTGCTTCTTTGGACTCCGTAAGTTTCTCCTTCAGAAAGGTCAACTCCAATTTTGGGATATATATATATATATAGCAATCGATTACAGGATAGCCTCAGTATCGCAATAATTAGTAACGACTTCATTTTTTGAAAATAAAATCGGTTAACGCTATGTTGTGCGTTTTGTGCTTTGACAGATTTGGCTGCCTATTTGCCAGCAATGACTGCGGATGGTTAACTTTATCAGTGAGTACAAATAAGAACGAAACTCCAGTTTAGTGTTTTTTTAGAGTTGGCTAGCCGAAATTTTCGTCCGAATGCGAAAACTGTGATCGAATGTGAGTGGTATTCAATTTGAAGTAACCTAGATCTCGAAACTTTTCTCAAAAAATTACAATGAGAAACCCGTCGTCTATTGATAGAAAGCCCTTACTATTGTCATAGCAATGTATGGTGAGAACAGAGTTCTTTTTACATACATGGGTTAGGTATAATGACATAGTTTGCGATCTTGCAGTTTAGCTATAGATAATCATGACTTTGGACTCATCCGGTTGATGGTGCATCAAAACCAAATGTCGGGCAACAGCTAAGACAGGCTGTATGTTGCTTTATGTGGTGGTAATGGTACCATCGATCTGTTGCATAATCAAGCGTTTGTCTCAGCTCGGTATTTGTTGACTAACTCTGATTTGCAAGTGATGTTGAGTTCCACGAATGTTGGAAGCTCCACACTCACGTTGATACTGGTAGATGGCACGTGAGCTGGAGGATGATGGCACCGGTTGTTGATGTAGAGATAATGGGATACGGGAAACTTTTAATAACCAACTAATTCAGCCCAGTCAAGTACCTACTTGCTGGCTGTCTAGAGACACTTGTGTCTTAGAAAGCGTCTATCATCTCCTTTTAAGAAGATTAAAAGCCATCATTGTTTTGAGAACGTCTAATGATTTTGTGAATCGTAAAAAGTAGTGTTTCTGACATCGATTTTAAGGCGTTTTTTTCGGGAACCAAGTGCTTTACGCTTCTGCGCTACAGACTACAGCTTTATCGTGCAGGTTGACAAATTCTAGAGTACTACAACGCTGCGAGTAACCCTAACTAGAAGTGTTTCACTGGGAATCTTTGATTAAGAAATTTCACATGGAAGGCGGCAGGGCGAAGCCCGAAATTTGCAATTCATCGATAGTTAGGCTATCCTGACAGACTGTTAACGCTTCTTTCCCCGGTTAGTTTGAAATAGAGATTTTCCATTTTCGCCTTAACCTGTAAACTAACACCCCGTTCCGTGAACACAGTGAGCGACTGGAGCACACTTTACCTATGATATTTCACGAACAACGCCCTCACTGTTATTGGTTTTCGTGTGTGTTATCAACTATTGTTTCATTTTTCTCTTTCGCGCAGTGTTCAGAGCATGCACTCGATACGTTCCTTATCACGTTGTACGCTCCGTAGGTGTTTCGGTGTCACTATCTCTACCATTCTGAACGTCCATCTTCAATCCGGTCACTGTTTCCTTCGTCACTGCCATTCCTTTTTCACATCACCACTAGATTGGACAACAAGCATTTGCTGGCATGCAGGAACTCAATCTCATTCAATCTGTGGTCTATCCAGTCGCTTATCACACGGCCGAGAATCTGCTTGTTTCTGCTCCAACCGGCGCGGGTAAAACTAACGTAGCTATGTTAGCTATCGTCCAGTTGCTGCGCTCGCACCTAACCAAAGACTCAGTCCTTGATCTGAAATCGTTTAAGGTTAGCCATTATCTCGTACACAATATTGTCTGAGTCGATCTACGAATGGTATTTTTGTGATGAATCTGGATCATTTGGATCTGCAATCTTACCGAGAGTATCCATATGTGGTCAGATTGAACCAAGTGTAAAAAGTCATCCCTTCAGTTACAGCATTATTTCCCTCCCCCACATCAGTGATGCAAGACATTTTTATGTCTGTCCGTTTTCATTTTTTAAAAGTGAAATTTATCATAATTAGTCTCTTAAGTCTTCCAACGTTGTACTCTTCGTTTTAGTTTGCTTGAACTGTGTTTAATCAGTGAACTCAGCAGTATCCAAATTCCTGCTGACACCTTCTTTAATTGTCTGGATTTTACGTGTGAGTTCGAGCCCACAGTTATGTTTTCCTGAACTAGTTTGAGAGTATTATGGAATTTATTTGATTACCTAACTAACTACACCCTTGTGTTATGTGATGCAGCGAGATTTTGGCTGATTTTCCCGTAAGCAATTTCATTCGTTTATTTAATTGACTGATCTTTCATGTACCCACGTTTGTATTCGAGGTCTCAGGCTATATTCTACACAATGCTTTCTTTTTTCTGTCTCCCTCGTTTATCCAGATCGTCTATTTGGCTCCAATGAAAGCGCTAGCTGCCGAACTGGCTGCCACTTTTGCTAAGCGTCTCTCTCCGCTAGGTCTCAAGGTCCGCGAATGCACTGGTGACATGCAGTTGTCTAAACAAGAAATTCTGGAAACTCAGGTTAATGACACGGTTGAATATGTGTTAATCGTACGCGGAAATTCTGTCCATCGGTTGGTTGACTAATCATGTTGTGTGTGCAAAGCAGAATTCAGTTGGATTCCCTAGACATATTACCTATGCTGACTGTACCAACATTAATGCTATTTACATTTAATACCAACCTCCATGCTTGTGTGAACGTCTGTGTTTCTATGATCAACCGCGTCAGTTATTTTTACCGGTTCTTCTGTTTTACCAGTGTGTACTGATCTGTTTTCTGCGGAGTTGGTTGAGTTTCATCTCTGCTTACTAACCTCAGGCCTGTTCAGACTACATTGTTGTAAATGTCTATCTGGTATATTTTTGAAAAGGTCGGGAAAATGTTAGGTTTTTTTCTTGTGAATTTTCATCTTTATTCAACCTAGAAATGGTTTCCATCAGTGCCGATGATTTGTTCACCTCGACTATCTGTAACATGAAAGCATTCATTAAGTCTGAACGGTTCGTAGGCGCGTATTTGGAACTCGCAGTGCAAGAAGTCTGGTGAAGGGGTGCCTTCGAAAAAATTGACCTCACAGCCGGCTGAAAGATTTTTCGTGAATTTCACCCTCTCTAACGACGCTTCCTTGTGGTGCAGGAACTATCGATTCATTGCCTTGATACAAACTTCAACTAGATCAGAAGGACGTTTCAGTAATCATAGTCCATTACACCGGGCAGACGTCACAGTTAAACCTACTTCCAAATCTGCCGTAGTCATCGTTTTTTTCGAGAAATGTAAAGGGCTACATTCAACATTTTTCTGACAGTTTTTTGGTAGTTAATTTTCCTCAAGTTCGACTCTACAGCTTTTGATCTTTCTCCGTTTTGGGATTTCTCTGCGGGGTTCTGTTCGTGCATTCAGGTCTGGGCGCCCTGGCAGTATCTCAGCCCACACGCAACCACAACCATTCAGGTCTCATCGACAATGGTGAGCCTGGAGAACTTGCTAGATTTGACCTCTCCGAAGTCCAAGAAGAATTTTTATGCGAAGTTCGTGTGATGTTGATTTTCGTCGTCGTACAGGTCATGAGATGTAGCCGGTCTTGTACAGCTTTTCGAAGGCCGGCACATTCACGCCTAACAGTTGCCGGAACTGGCGGTGTATGATTTTCAGCTCACTCGTTACTGCGTCGACAAAGATCACACTGCGTTGGCCAGTCTTGAAAACCCTTTGTTCAAGATGTCTATATCACTGAAATTTTCAGTCAGATTTTCAAATCTGTAAAAACACAGTCGCTCGACGGGATCTTGGTTACAGGTTGTTTATTTCAGCCCCTTAAATCATGCCAGCCAGTGAGGTCACGCGTGAACGCCTACGCTATAATCTAAGCTGGTGAAGTATTCATCTACACAGTGATTGCTTGCCTCAGAGTAAATGCCCAAGTATGTAGCAATCCTCGTGCATTGGTTATCGTTAACTGTCACCGCTTGTAGTTTTAACTCGGTCTTATTTGTGTTGGCATATTAAATCTTTCGGGACTGCACAACTCCTTACTATTCTCATTTTACGACTACCTGTAAAACAAACAAAAATCAATCACAGAATGGACGTTGGGAAGAGTGTGGTCGCAGTTGCGATCAAAAAGCCTATATCTTTCGTAGTATACACACTCTTTCTCACAAAAGTGATCTTTCTAAGAGAGTGGTTTTTATGAAGAGAGGCTCACCACATCTCCATCTCTTACTGATTTTGTTACTCGACTATCATACTCGATACACAACTTTCACTCCAAGTTAGTTAACCGGGGTATCCCGTCACGGCTACTGTGAGACCACTACAGTCGAATCCAAACGGTTCCAAGCACACAGGGACGTATGGGTGCCTGCTAGACCAAATGATATCTTCAGTCGTCCGTGTGTAGGTTGCGTGTCGTTTGATTCGTCTCAGAATGACAACCCTGAGCGACTAGAAGAACGTTTACGCGTTTGCTTGTTTGTTTTCGTAGTTTGAATAGTGCTGTGTTCGGGAAAGTCTATTTTCCCCAAAAATGGTTTATTCTTCGGAATGTCTTCACACAATAATGTGTGATTCTGAATTCCATCTTTGCGCATTGTAACGTGCGAAAAATCAATTTTGACGCACGTTTTTCCTCCGTCTCTGATTTGTCCATTCCACTTTCAATACATCGATTTAGTTAGGATTCTCCAAGTCTGTTCAAAGTCTGTATGTACACAGACTCTTGCCTGTTATGTTGCCTTTGCTTTGAGAGCAAATATATTCTCAGCTGAAGGTCAGGGTCTTCTGAGTTCTTCTTGGATTTTGGGTGTCGTTACGCTCTGTGCTACGCGTCCGTGTTTCGTATATTTGTGCGTTAGCCATTTCTGGTTACGGTTGACCTGCGGACCATATCACAAAGCTACTGGCAACTGTGGACACTAGTAATTATTGCAAACCGTACGTGAACTTGTAAATCTATTAACATTTTCGTTGAACCTCAAACTTGCAGTATTTTTCCCCACACTCATTTAGTCAACATCACTCGCCTGCTTGTTTCAATTTGATTTAATGCTGTTGTCTCTGGACGTTTCTGTATAGCATACTTATATTTTCTGTCCTTCACAGATGCTCGTTAGTACGCCAGAGAAATGGGACGTCATCTCTCGTAAAGGGTCCGGTGATGCTACATTGGTTACACTGGTTAAACTACTAATCATTGACGAAATTCATCTGCTTCATGAAGACCGTGGTGCCGTGATAGAAGTACTCGTAGCTCGCACGTTACGTCAGGTAAACTGCACCTTGTCACGATCTGTTATCTGTTTCTTTTCTGTTCTCTATGTTTCTTACTAGGTTTATTTTTTCATTTGCCATCTCAGGTGGAGACTTCGCAAACGTTGATTCGTCTTGTCGGATTGTCTGCCACACTCCCAAACTACGAGGATGTGGCCCATTTCTTGCACGTGAACCCGTACCGTGGGCTGTTCTACTTTGATGACCGATTTCGTCCAGTCCCCTTGCGTATGTCCTTCTATGGGGTCCGAGGATCCAACCGTAGAGTACAAGAGGCAAACATGAATGCGGCTTGCTATGAGCTACTTTTGGAACAAGTGAAGCATGATGAACAGGTACGTGTGCTTTGACTCATCTTATTCGTCAATGTTATGCATCATACCTATTTAATGTATGACTCTCTCGGTTACTCATCTTTTGTCTCTTCAGGTAATGGTGTTTGTGCATGCCCGAGGGGACACAGTAAAGACAGCTCGTTGGCTATGTGATACAGCTCGGCAACAACAGCAGATAGCACATTTTCAAGCACCAGAAAGAAATGATCGTTCAATTCTGATGAAACGAGTACGTCGTTGTATCACGTTTTTATTTTGGTAATGTATCTTTTGTTACCAGTGATTGAAAAATTATGTGCAACTGTGCGCAGTAGTCTTTGTTGTGAAGTGCTGAAATTCGGGTTGGACGCTCGCGGTTCGGCATTCCTGTTTAGTATAGACACGTTTCCTATGCTGATAACAACGATATGCGATCATGATATGTATATTTTAAGAATCGACGGGCCAACTTCCCCAAAGTAAACTGAAACGATGTTTGTGATTTGTCATTTTTCTTGCATGTTATCCACAGGAGTTTGTGACGACTAATTACTTTCTTTTTGTCCGTAATCTAGTATTTATTTGTGAACTTCGTGTCTGAACTTATTTCCGTTACAACTGTATTGTCTTTGCGCGTAATGATAATGAGTTGACCATTTCCAATGCTCGTACTAGTTCACGTCGGGTAACTTTAAAACGCGCGGACGACAAGCACCATTGTTTTGTATATCTGATTAAGTTATGTTCTTTGGTGGCTAGTAGCCGCACTGATCCCAGATTACTTGTATCAAGGTTACCGAGCATAACAGTGACTCTCGTTAATGTACACTTGGCTTAGTAGCTGTTATTTTCGGATTCGTATAGTTACCTAAATCTTCCGTGATCTACTGAAGCTTGTGAGTGAAGCGTTACTGATAAACACGTGTACGACTAGATTATTTTTTTTTACGGTACCTGTGTTCTGGGTTTACCTACAGTTAGAATTGATTTGGTGTCGTATTTCTGTATCTACTTTGCTGCATTCGTGCGCTTGGGATTGCTTCGTTCACGCATACAGATAGACCGGTGTGGTGACATGGCTCTGCGTGAACTTCTGCCCTTTGGTTTTGCCTGCCATCATGCCGGCATGCTACGCCAAGACCGTACCTTGGTCGAGCGTTTGTTTGCTGACGGGCACATACGCACATTGGTGTGCACTGCAACGCTTGCGTGGGGTGTGAATTTGCCCGCGCATGCAGTGATCATCAAAGGAACCCGGGTGTATAAAGCTGAGAAATCGGATTTTGTCGAACTGGACATTTTGGACGTTCTGCAGGTGAGTTGGGTTGAACAGGTGGCCACAATTTTACATTCTATAGGAGAGATGAGGTGATGAAAACTTTAACCTACTCTCAATTAACGTGACAAGTAGAATGTTAACTAAAACATCTGCAATCATTCGAACATTTCAGGTGAATCCGAGACTCCCGTTGTCCGGCCCCGATCAACATCGTTACCAGTTTAGTTTGACATAGTACCTGCCGTTTTGTAACATGCTGTGACAAACATAAGTGCCCCATTGTCCAGTTGTCGACAACTAGATTGGAGTGTCCTAAAAAGTCTTCCAATCTGACACTCTGTCTTTGTAACCAGTGAAATATTTTTAGCCTGTTCTTGTGCGGCTGTGGCGGTAGTCTTGTTACAAAGCGTACCTTTTTATAATTTAAATCCCCAAGTAGTTCCTGTTTCATTCTTCGTGTACTATTTCTTACAAAGTGCTTACTACGTCTTGGTTCATAGTTGTTTACTGGGGATTTTGTTATATCATGCTTTCCACGATGTTGGTGACATCAGCAGCAACGTAGCTAATTTGTATGATGTTACGGTTAGCGCTTGTACAGCAAGACATGTGATCTACCGGCTAGCATTATTAGCTGGATAATATTGTCAGTTTGTTCCATTTTCGAGGTAACGGTGTTTTGACTCATTGGTGACCTAAGAAACAATCGGTTTTATGACGACTGTTTTCCAAAATAAGTGTAATCAGCTACCATGTTTCTTTGTAGATTTCTATTTTTTAGTTACTTTCCCCATTGGTTACTTGTTGCCTTCCTTCCTGGTGTGACCGCAAAAGAACTCATTTATTGCGCAAACTCCCGTACAGATCATGCCAAAAATTAAACCACAAACGCGCACACTCATTTGCATGGCAAACATGCATTCATATCCATCGGGTGACAGTACGTTGTCATTCGTCTTCGTGTAACTTCTGCCATAGCGCGTAAACACTATTTCAATAGTCTCTTCTGGTCCGTCGTCTTCCTGGCGTTCGAAGCTTGCCCTTTTGTTCCTGAATGTCGCCTGTGGTAATATACTACTTGTGAGTAGTATACTACTCACAACGAATCTGCCTGTCATACAACACTCCTCCCTCTTGTGAGATTCCTTGGTTGCTCTGCATCTGTTGACGAATCCTTTTCCATCGACGCGGTGTTTCCTCCCGGATTATTGATCTTCTGGTTCGCCGCGCCGGCATCTCGTGCCACGTCGCTAACTCACTGGCATGCACTCATTTCGTCTCCCCGTCCCTCTTGATCGTGTATAATGGGCCTCGTCTGGAGACTACCAAATACGGACCTTTCCATTTAGGTAAAAGTTTTCTTGATCCTGGGCCGCTGGCGCCCGTGTTCCGATTATCTCGATACTTCACCCGTTATCCTTGGCTGAACATTCTAGTTTTACTGAGCCGTTGCCTTGCGGATTGCTCCTTTGTGCGTGCCTGCGATGCTTTCAGATTTCGTTTGGTTCTTTCTTTTTCGGCAACCAATTCTTTAGTGGAATCATTGCACTCTGACCATATTCCGATATCCTGATCCACCGGAAGTCGAGGGGTTCTACCGTACATCAGTTGAAATGGAGATTTCTTCGTTCTCGCCTGCACGGACGCCCGGTGGGCCAATAACACCAGTGGCAACGCAGACTCCCAGTCGCCTCCTTTGACTGACAATCATTCTTTGACCGTTCGGTTGTTACGTTCAGTTAGGCCGTTCGTTTGCGGGTGATACGGTGTCGTTCGAATCCGCTTGATTCTCAGTTGTTCGAAACTCCTCGCTTTCAAAGCATGGTCCCTGATCTGTCAAGATCGCCTTTGGTACACCGTGGTTTGCTACGATGTGCTCCATCACCATGTCTCCAACCGTAGATGCTTTCTGATCCGGGACGCCGGTCGCTTCGATCCAACGGGTAAAGTGTTCTGTCATGACCAGAACGTACTGGTTACCGCGGGCGCTTAGTTGAAAGGGGCCCATAAGATCCATCGACCGGAGTTCACGGATTTCGGAGACTGGTATTAGCTGTAAGGGCTGTTGGCCTCCCCGATTGTCGCCTTTCAGTAACTGAGACTGTTGGCATGCAAGCACGTAAGCTGTCAATCCTCTTTCATCTTCGGCCAATATGCTCTTTGTTGCAGCAGATCATATGTCTTAGTGCATCCGGTGTGTGCCATTTCATGACAGTCTGCTACCAGTTTCTTCCTCAGTTGTCTCGGAATGACTACCACGCAGCACCACGTTGCCACGTCAATACGCCCGCACTGTTTAAACCAACTCTTCTCCATTGGGATGCGATTGTCATCAGCTCTTCATCCTTAGTACTTGAGGGGATCCTCACGCCTCTTGTCAGAGCTTCAATCACCTTCCGGAGGACCTTGTCCTGATGTTGTAAACGCACTAGTGTCTATGAGTCCCGCTCCATTACCAAGCTGTTGATTCCAAAGTCACTTTGGGGAGTTCGCCGTCTATCTGCGGTCGAGAAAGAAAATCCGCGACGCAATTGCTCGAACCAGGCACATGATTGATCGTGAAGTCATGTTCCTGTAAACGCAATGCCCATCGGGCTAATTTGCCTCTCGGGCCCCTCGCAGTCCTGATCCACTCTAAAGGTTTGTGATCCGTCTCCACGTGGAACTGTTGACCCAACAGGTACGGCCTTCACTTGTCCAGTGTTCCTACGATTGCCAAATATTCCTTTTCAGTGGTCGAATACTTCTGCTCCGTTGGGGTCAGGACCCTGCTGGCATATTCAATTACTCCTTCCCTTTGCTTGAGTACTGCCCCGATGCCACGATGAACGTTTCTTTTGTATACGGAAGTTTCAGAGTTAGTTGTTGCTCATTCATTGTTTGTTGCACTCGCGTGAACGCCCTCTGGGCATCATCGGTCCATTCACATTTGTTGTCTTTTCGAAGGAATTCGTACAATGGCGATGTAATGGAGTGAAAATGTTTCACGAACCGACTGTATTACCCTGCTCGACCCAAAAATTGTCTCAGCGTTCGTTAAGAATTCGGAACCAGGGCCTCTCTCATTGTCAATATTTTCTCCGGCAGAGGCCTGATTTCACTTTGACCTACTTTGTGTCCCACTAACACCACCGATGACCGTCCGAGTTGTGACTTTTCGGCATTGATCCGGAGTTCTGAGTTCTTAATGCCATTTAAGATAGCATCTATGTGGGCGGCATGTTCCGATTCCGTGTTACTGTATATTACGATATCATCTCCGTATACCGTCACATTATCCAGTCGTTTTACCAGCTGAACCATCAGGCGTCGAAATGTGAACGGTGTTCCGGATAGGCCAAACGGCATGCGCTTGAATTGATACTGTTTTTCGCCTACCGTGAATGCTGTTTTCTCACGATCCGTGGGTTTGATCGGTACCTGCCAGTATCCGGAGTGTAAGTCCAATACTGTGAACAGCTTCACCTGTTGCAACTTGTCAAAAATGTCAGCGATGGACGGTATCGGCACAACTTTGTTCTGTTGTACTTCACTCAGCCGTCTAAAATCCACACAAAAGCGATACTTCCCGTTGAACTTCTTCACCAGAAGAACAGGCGAGTTGTACGGACTGTTAACTTCTTCGATAACATCCTCCTTCAGCATGTTCTTTACTTGCCTTCTTAATTCCTCCTCCAGATAAACCGGTATCCCGGGAGGTCCGTGAGGTCGAATTGTTCCGGTTGTTGGTATTTCATGTGCAATCCAGTTGCAGAATCCGTACGGATCATTGTCGTTCGTAAATACTTCCGCATATTTCTCGACCGTGGACTGGAGCAAGGGGGCAGTGCAAATGGGGGTTTTAGTTGCACGTACTTTGTTGACGCTATCCTGTGAGTGTCAGGGAGCCATACCAGGTTGACAACCTTTTGAGCTTCAAGTCAATCACGGTATCTGTTGCAGCAAGGAAATGGGCTCCAAGGATCGTTTGCCTGGTTTCTGGGGACACAATGAAACGGTGCTTTACGATGTGGCCGCCGATACGTACCCCACATTCTTTCACACCGTCAACCAGTAGACTATGACCTCCAGCCGTCCTGATCGTTATGGATGTCGTGTCTACGTTTTGCTTTCCTATACGAGCAATCAATGAAATAGCCGCCCCTGTATCGGCCAAACACTGTTCTATCTCTCCGTCAACATCGAACTTTGTATGTACGGTCCCCTTTTCAATCGCTCCCATTATTACTTGACCTCTTAAACTGCCTGATTGGGCAATACTTTTTCCAGTGTCCTTTTTTTCACAGATGAAGCAGCCTCCTAGTCAGTCGTTCTGTCGTGATGGTGTTCTCAAGGCAGGTACATCTTCTGCGAGTTGCTCCATTGTCTTCTGCATTTCTTCCAGTGTCCTCTTGTCCGTATTGCCGTTTGCATCCACTGAGACCATGGACATTACTGCCAACTCCCGCGTCACCTTCGCAAGCTCATCTAGGTCCATCGGCCGGGCGACATGAGCAATACGAACTTGGTCGCGATCGGCCATCGGGAGACCTTCAGTAAACCGTTCCGTTAACAATTGCCGTCGTGGTTCTTGATCCAGTCCTGGCAGAGCACTGTCCAACATACCTTGCAGAGTGGCGGCAAACATGGATGGATCCGCTCCTTGTCCAAGCCTGGCCGTCTTGAACCGCCGCATGGCCTCTTGGCGGTCGGCTGGGCCGTCAAACGCAGCCACCAGCGTCTCCTTCGCAACGGCTCACTACATCTTTACAGGGCCTCTTAGCGCTGCGTTCAGCAACGCCTTCACCCTGCCCCTTCACCAGCGTCCACAGGGCAGCCAGCTTCCCACGGTCGGTCTTGACTCCGACCACTTCGTCTACGTCCTAGAAGTCCTACAGGAACGTCCGGCTGCGGTCATGGTATCTTCATCCCCGCGTTCAATAAGGCACCAGTTGTTGTGACCGCAAAAGACGCCTGGCCTGAGAACTCGTTTATTGCGCAAACTCCCGTACAGATCATGCCAAAAATTAAACCACAAACGCGCACACTCATTTGCATGGCAAACATGCATTCATATCCATCGGGATGACAGTACGTTGTCATTCGTCTTCGTGTAACTTCTGCCATAGCGCGTAAACACTATTTCAATAGTCTCTTCTGGTCCGTCGTCTTCCTGGCGTTCGAAGCTTGCCCTTTTGTTCCTGAATGTCGCCTGTGGTAATATACTACTTGTGAGTAGTATACTACTCACAACGAATCTGCCTGTCATACAACACTTCCCAGATGTGTCCATCTCTTTCCATTTGATTAATATATTTTTATTGATCTGTAAGCATTTCTACAGTTGGTAGACGTTAGACTTGGTGGAGATTGGTCGAACATTATTATTGACCGTGACTGGAAATTGCAAGTTTACGCACCCGTAGGTTGTGACCTCGATCATAATCCTTTGAACGATGAATAATTAGAAATGTCGTATTCATCGCTTATTTGAGATGAAATATTTCCTCTGTCCATTGCCAGTCATCATGGTCCCTCATTCTTATTTGAATACAGCCAATGAAGCTTACATGCTTAAGTAAGCTTTCCGTCGAATACCGTACAATCCCACGTCCAATAACTTTTCTACTTAGTAGTGTGGCTGTTTGCGGCAGTCCCGAAATGGCAGACGACACTTCACAACTGTACCCAACGGAACGGTCAAAACTGTCATTGCTGGTGATCGCATCCCAACTGACGAGGGTTAAAAACTACTTTGTGCATTTTCACTGACTTTGTGGTCATTTACTTTGCTACATTGGCTCTACCTGGGATGGTAGAATTACAAACGTTCTCAAACATTCTTTCTGCATTCACGCTATAAGTATCAGGGCCAACTCGATCGTGTCATTAACACATTAGACATGCAAAATGCTGATAGTATCATTGGTGTCAGTCCTATTGAACTACCGTGAAGAATGAGAACGCTCATCCTATCTGAGGTGTGTATGTAGCGTCTTCACAACTGCAACATTTCAGTGATCCGAATTTTCTCTAGGTTCGTATCCTTTTTACTGCTCTCTCCTTCGTCAGTCGTTCTCCATGATAACCTCACCACTTACTGTAAGCTTTACCTCCTCTCCCCTAGCATACTTACTCAATACTAGGTTTGTGCTCTTAGGCGTTAGATATGCTGCAGGCATCCTTATCTGGAGCCCACTCGGATTCGCGTTTATTACTTCGGTTGTTAATGTCATTACCACCCGGCTTATATTCACGGCGTATGCTTTTTCACTTCAACAGATTTTTGGTCGTGCTGGCCGTCCACAATTCGATACACAAGGTGTAGCGAGTATCATCACATCTATCGATAAAATGGATCATTATCTGCGACTGATTACTAATCAGCATCCGATTGAGAGCTCGTTGTTGGGTAACTTGAATGATCATTTGAATGCCGAAGTGAGTGTGTTTTGTTTGATCTATTTGAAAATGTGTTAATCTACTGTGCATCCTGTCATTGTTGTTACTTCATATCGTGTGCCATATCTTTTGGTATTTTTTTCATTGCAACAGTATTTGGGACGAGCACTTATTTTTTATTTCGAATTCCTTTCTATCTTGGTTGATTTTACTTCATTTTCAAAAAAACTCCTAGAACTACAATCGTTGTGTACATATTTTAAACGACAATCAATAATGGATAGCCGTTTTTTCTAGAACAGAATACAAAAAACCAACTTATTTACCATTAGTGCATATTCTGCTAGCTCTCAAAAGTCAAATTTACGCCAGTCCTTTTTAGTATGTTGTTGGACAAAAGCTATGTACCTTTCAACAAATGTTAGCGTGTTATAGAATGATAGTGTAGGCAAGCGGGCGTTTACTCAATTTAAAGCGATGTCTGCGTGTGAAAACTGACCCATTACTGTTTCCTAAGAAAAGTATAGAGCAGGATCCGGAATCGGTCTGCGTAATACCACTGTTCCTGATAAATATCTTACTGGAGGTACAGTTTGTGAGCGGTGTGTTTGTTGTACAGTTGAGGCAGTACTTGAATCCAATCATTTTGCGTACTTCACGCTGCTCAACTTTGCATAGTACAGCGAACAATACTACTATTGATACCATTCAACATGAGACAAAGGAGTGACACAGTTAAGTCCACTTACAATTTTTCATATGGTAGCAGTGAGCACTGTGTAAAGAGGACCAACCAATGTCTGGGTAACTGGTCAGGTAAACATTTCCCAAAGTGATCGTAAACTTGACCGCACTTACTGTCTAGAAAAATCGAGAATCATCCTCTTTACTCATTCAAAACATACTCGAGACAGTCCACTAGATGGACGTCACCAACGCATTCAATGTCGTGTTTCGCGTTTGGTGAAAATGTATCCTGCAGTTTGCGGCAATTCTACAAATCTAACATTCTGGCGTAATTTCTCTTCCGTTCTCCTGTTTGCGAATCGCCTATTTTCATGTGCCAATTATACTAAACACAGGATGAGTAGTTAGATATTATTAGTGTTTGTTTGAGACATTGAATTGTCCCTTTCGATCCAGTTTCCCTTGCTTTTAGTTCATAAGCCAGAAACGTTTTTGCGCCCCTTTGTTTGCGGAAGCGATCCTTAGGTGTCGGCATGCTGATCACAGTGGTTTCGCTGTTTCCGTTTGTACTAGATTGCTTTGGGCACGGTCACCAATATTGACGATGCGGTGACTTGGTTGAAGGACACTTACTTGTTCGTCCGCTTAATGAAAAATCCGTTGCACTATGGGATACAAGCAGACTTGTCAAACGTGAGCTACCTATAAAAATTTTGTTGTTTGCCTCCGTTGAGTATTGTTATCAACGTTTTATCTCAATTATTTGCTGTTTCTCTGTTTGTTCTTGATTTTATGTGTTTTCTATCGTTCTCTGATGAGTAGTAGGGGATTTTGGTTTTCATATAGATTGAACATCACCCACAATTGATCGCAGTTTTTGCATTTCTATCGTTCACGCAACATGTCCACTTGGTATACGTACAAGTAGGCACAGACCATGTCTGTGATCTTCACAAACTATGGCATACCAGTCGTCCCACAATTGCGGAACCGGATACACAATTTCGAGTTCAGAATAAAGGGTTTACCGAGAGGTAAGACAGACCTCCTAACCGAATCGGGCATCAGGATGTACGCGCATTTTTACTCAGTTCGATCGTCTCCATGTTTCGGTCACCACTGTACACGGTCGTTATCAGCTGGCTGTTTGACATACGTCTGTGTGAAGGTTTCAGCGTTTGAAAGACAACGCAAGGCCTATAACCATCATGCGTTAATGAGTGCAAATTTGCAAAGTAAAAATACAGCACCTCCCTAACGGATTGTGCTATCACAATAGTTTTCTCGCTAAAAGATTGATAATACAAAGCTTCATTCATGATTGGAACAACCATTTCCCTGGAGAATCAAAGGCAATTCTTGCTGTTTTTGAGTTTACCGTGACATCTGTGGACTCTAGCGTGGTATTTTATAACCGTGTTCTCAAAACGGTAGACGACGCGTGACATTTTTAAGTTTTGTGACCTTTTTATGGAGCCGTGTTATTCCACTTGCTGTTGAAATTTCTTATTTGAGCGTTTATCCATAAGTAAGTGTCGTGTTGAAAATAACTTGCTGCGTTGTCAAGATCGGCGTGGACAACCCATTCAAAAATATTGTCCGGAGTCAATTACATTATCCTCTGGAAACGTGCCTCATAATATCCAGGATATGAAGGCCAAGATACTGGGCGATTTAATCGGAACCGTTCTGCATCACAGAGCCACCTAGTCTGACTGTGTTTACAGCGGTGTGTTAAGGTCGTTCGCTCACTAGACTCGGTCAAAAGGCCTGTTCTTCTGGAGACGCCTCTTTTATCTAAACTCCAAATTTTGTATCTGCGTACACACTCATAGGACTGTCGATGTGTATGCACTGTTACTTTGAACATCTGAGAGCGTTTGGATCATATCACTTCAGGATTGCCAGTTAACACGTATATCGGGCAGGCAATCCCCTCGTTGACCGCTGTACTCTTGTAATTAAAAATCATGTTTATTTGTTACATAGCCCCGGAGTTGGCAGCCAGGATTTTCAAATAATGCAATTGATCTCATCGTCATCAAATATATCGAAACATCAATGATTCGCGGCGTTGTCATGCCACCGTGAATATACAAGCAAGTGCTTATTGTGAAAAAATAGTAGAAGGAGAGAGAAGCTATCTAGTAAAAACAACCTTTCATACACAGAATTAAACATCAAGGTTCTTATACCTTAAAGACGAACAACTCAGTTGCAGATGATAGTAAGACGTCATGGGTTTTACTGCTCATCGTCCTTGCTGGATCCATTGAATAGGGTTTATACTTGGTATGACAAAACCTTTATGAACAAACCGAAACATCCATCCTTGTGTTGTTCACACCTTTCCAGCAAACAGCAGGGTTACAAGTGGGGGTAAGATTACGTCTGTAAATCAACAGTTTTCCTCGTGGTAGTTATCTATACGTTTGTTTCAAAGGCCCTATTGCGATAGTCTGACTAGTAACTGTCTTATCATCCTAGCATCAAATGCTACTGATTGATTGGTAGAAAGTGTATTTCCTTCCATGCAACTGTAAGTTTGGGTCTGACGAGCTTGTGTTGATTATTCTGTCCATATGATGTCTGCGCTTTGCTGTCATTACTATATTTTAAGTCACATTGTCTTCGAGCAACTGTTCCACAAATTCAGCCTCAATTACGTCGTTCGCTAGGATTCGTCATTGTGTTACTCATGAGTAGTTTGACTGTTGGTTAAAAAGATCCAGTTATTAAAAATCTGGATTTCGGTTGATATCGAACCACTGACAGAAACAAAATGTCCAAACATGATAAGCACTCTACCAGTTGAGCTGCAAGGCCGCACCTGAAGGTGATTGGTGGACATCGGTGCGAACTGGCCGAGAAGCTTTGTTGGACAGTCGCCCTCCTGGATTGTTTCGTTGATCCCGTATGACACAATGGGACGGTTAGGTGGCTAAGTTCAGATTCGGCATTTCTAGGCGCACGTCTACATTCAAACGTACAACATCAAGGTAGAGCAAACAACTGATAGTTCAGCGCGAAAACTTTCACAGTTGCCTATGTGTTATTTACGGTAGTTCACGTTAATCTTTGGGGACCCTTTTGATTCGCAAAGACTGTATTTAGCGACGTCTAGAGGATGACAAGTAATCGAGCGCTGTGCTTGGAATTTGATCGTTCCATGATTGCGAAACGTGAAATGTCAGTGAACGGGGATCAGATAGGCTATGAATGATGTATCACTTGCAACTAAGCTGTCCGTTCCAGAGATCACTTGTTGAATGTTTGAGTTCTGGTATGGGGTTTCGTGAAGTAAATTTCATCCTTTCCCGTGTCATGTTATGGCTATGTGACAGCCAATTATCAGTCATTCGCTGATTCAACTTCACAGTTTTGTGTGTCAAACGAATTTTCAGTAAGTGTGTAGTCCTCATAGTCGTATCTTTTAGTTGAGCCAACGATGATGACTTCCAAGTGTTGAAACTCCGTTTTTCATTGGTTCCACAAATAAATCGTCTATCACAATGTGCCGAATTTCAGGAATACAACAAGTGAAGAGAGTAAGACTAAATGAAACTTAATTTAAATTTAAAATGCTCTCAAGTTCTCACACGAGAGGATCTGTTGACTTAGGTCTTGACCTACACTTTGTACGATTAAAAACAAATTCTTTTATGCAGCATACTGACAACCAGTCGCAAGCCACACGGGACTGGGTATCGTCGTGAAAAAGTCCTATCCCTCAAACTCATATCTATCTAACCGCGGGTTACCATGGCGCAAAACCTGCATGACTCATAAAACTTTGTTAAATATAAATTGTAATCTCTTAATGAGCTTAAGATGTTCATTTCATCTGAATATATATGTAAAAACACTGACTCTAATAACTTATTGTTTACGGGTTCTCTTTTTCAGGCCGATTCCACACTGAGCGACTATTTAGGTCGTGTTGTGCGTTCTAGCGCGCTTGATTTGGATGCTGCTGAAATGATTCGTTATGAACCACAGACCGGACAGCTGGCATCCACGGATCGTGGTCGCACAGCCAGTTTGTTCTACATTCGTTTTAGCACAGCTGCTATGGTCCGCGATACGCTTGAACCGACCACAATGTTGCCACAATTATTCTCCGTGCTTAGCGAAGCCTCCGAATTTGTCGCAATGAAGGTAACGCTCAGTTACTATCTTTTACTTTCCGTCAGAGCTGACCTGTCAACATTTCTATTTTTGCCTTACACTCCTTATTTTGCCATACAGAACATGTTCTCTCTCTCTGGTTCGGTTAAATTGGTGGTCGAATGTGCACCTTGAAACAATCAGGGATAATGTTTAACACTCAGTGTGACCCACTACAAAAATCTTGGCTTTTAATATACAACCGTGAATTAGGTTTCATTCGAACGCCGTTTATTAGTATCACAGGTAAGCAAAATTGTTCCAGTTTACGGTTATTTATTCTTGGTTGAATCAGTTTCGTGGATTTCGATTAAAAAAACTCGGTCAGACTGAATGGGACTGGCACAGCCACGTGTATAATATTTCGTGATGTCGAAATTCAAACCGATATCCCATGTTTAGTTTCTCCCTTAATTTGATTCATCAAGTAGAGGTAGTCTGAATTAGGGATTGAACTGGGGATTCTTTGTGCCACAAACCGAAGATCTTATCCGTTCAGCCACCAGATCTGTGAACGTCGCTTGTGACAGAGTTACTTATGTGTTGTCCGTATGGTTTTCCAACCTGGACCTTCATCCATATTAATTGTATGATTCCGTTCCTGGACATCTTAGGTTAATGACTGAATTGTCTTTGACTGATCACGTGATTGGCTGATTGCAGTTGTTTGTCTTTTTTGACCGTGCATTTTCTGTTAGCCTGAATGGTCGTAGACAGTTCTCCCTGTTTTCTGAATCCCGCGTTAGTTTTGTGATGGCACACTCCGCGGGTTACCAGTATTAGAGCTATGAACTGCTCAATCGGATTGCATAACAGGGAGGTAGATTTGCCCGCTATCAACCACCGTTGTGAAGCACTTGCCGAGTTATTCTGGCGTTAGCTATCTTCATGGAATTCATTGATTAATTATAGAAGTAGCAGATACGCTCAGATCTGTGTTGAGATGTATGCGTACAAGTCCAGGATTGATAAGTGTTGGTTTCAATGAATGAGGTTAACTACAAATTACTTATAATTGTTTTTATTCCCGTGCGATCAGTTGTACAGCGAAACAATGAGGTGATTTGTGGACGCACATCCTTATCGGATAAGTCATTGAAGTAAATTGTGGACTACTCATAACTAATCGAATTGATCCAATGGGAATGGAATCTTTCTTCTGAAAAGGTTGTCACCTCCTTAGTTTTAAAGGATTCCTAGTTTAACGCCCGATAATCGTCAATATGTGTTATAATTCATCTCAATGCGTGAAATTAAAACACGCAATTGAATACCAGTAACTGAGTTATTCCTAGCTCAAAACCTTAACATATACATTAAACATGCATTCTGCGTGAATATGAGTGCATTAAATTGAGGCGTAGCTAATCTGTTGACTGGAAGGCACGTTGTACAGATATCAAGCCGAGGAACACTAGGAACAATAACTACTGAATAACTCGTGTCTGTCACCTACTGAGCTGCCACATCGAGAAAAATCAAGACAAAAGTCTGAGCAGCGCTAAGCATTCCCTATCTATTGGAGAAACAACACCGTTTTTTATAGAGGAACCGCAGTATTTACGATTCCTGTTAAACGACAAACGTTCTCACGTTTTGGTTGGCCAGTTTGCTGCTGTGTTGCTCCATGGCCTTACATCTATCAACTGGGTTGTTTGAAACAGATACGTATTCAACAGCAGCTGATTGCCTTCTGTGATTGATTGGCATCAATTTGACCATAATTCCGTCTGTAGCAGCGTTTGCACGAGCACCTGTTGACTGAACTTTCTCCAATCAAGAAAACTCTCCAGTTCACTCTCATTACAGTACGAAACCCAGTGACAAATGTGATTCACATTGTTGCATTAACGAATAATTACTTTCCTGTCACTAGCTATTCTCTTTCATACATTATCAACTAATAAGTCCAGCAGCCAATATTGTGGTGATGAAATTTCGGATTTACACCAAACCAGTTTGCCTGTTTTAGGTTATCCTTTGCACAGACGTGTTACAAGTTAGTTAGCATTGGCGTTACAACTGCTGATATGAATTTTTTTTAAATTAAGGATTTAGTAGTGAAGGTTCTGGGATTTAGGTTACTTCAAAATTGAACACCACCGACACTCGATCACGGCCTTCGCATTCAGATAAGCCTTTCGACTAGCTCACTTTGAAAGGAAGCACTAGACTTGAATTTCGCTCTTATTAGAGCTCATCAGTAGTGCATATCCTTGTCCGGATCGGAGTTTGCACTCTGACCCTCGTGCTTGTTAGACTAGCGTGTTAACCACTACGCCAGCAACCTCACAATAGGCATGACCGAATAATCAAAACCAAACGCTCAACCACAGCCTTGTCTGAATAGTGTTCAGTTTGCCCGATCATTTCGAAAGAAGAATGAGCAGAATCACTCTGTTCTATCCAATCGATAACCCCGTGATCAGGACTTCTCAGTTAGGTTGAAGTTACTGTTTTCATTGAACCAACTGAGCATGGTTTGAATCAGTAGTGAAGGTTCGGGGATTCGAAGGCCGTGATCGAGTGTGGGTGGTGTTCAATTTTGGAATTAAGGATTTGTTTAATATAGCGGAAAAGTGAAATATTATCAATAAGGATGTAAAGGTCAATTTGGTGATCGCGCATACTCTTAACAGTAGCATAATTACTTGCTATTATTCACTCTATCAATGGGAATTGTCGTCTTTCCGGTCATGTCCGATAATCCAGCGGCACGGGATTGTTGCTTTTACACACACGAACTTCGGACAGAGTGACTAGCGATCGATTGGTTTGCGTATGACGGATGAGATAGTAAATTCTGTAAAGCGAGACAGCAGCAGAAATAACCTTTTTGTTAAGCTTTCATTCTTTTCTAACACCTGACTGCTTGTTCACCCGTTTTACTTGTGTCTATAGGTCCGCGATGAAGAGGGCGGTGAGCTGAACGATTTGAAAGGTTCATTCTGCCGTATTCCAATCCAAAAAGCTGGGAATGTTGATTCTGACGTTCCAGCCAAAGTCAATGCTCTACTGCAAGGCTATATCAGTCGACATTCGCCCGTTTGTCATTCACTAGCTTCCGATATGAATTACATACACCAAAACGCAGGACGCCTCGTACGCTACTTGTTCGAACTCTCACTGCGACAAGGATGGTCCAGCTGTGCATCCACCACTCTGCAGTTGGCCCGGGTATGGTTCAATTTTGGTTTACCAATGTATGCTATCTACTCAGCATGACAACAGTAGTATGCGTTTAATCGATAAATGTCTGTTGTGTTTGGGGAACACCTGTTTGAAAATGTTTCGGCTAAATTCTGCCTATCCATGTGAATCCAGTATCTCTACGCTGTATGCGCTCTATCATCTGAGTCTTGAGACCGCGTCGATATATCAGGATTGTGTGTCTTTGGAATAAGTTACAGTCAGTGAACTTTCACACAACCCGTGGTGTAAAGACGTGTTAGCCACTTCGCCAAATTATGCTCGCTCCGTACGTATTGATGACATCATTCTATAGATGGTTCCATTGTATGTCTAGTATTATCACTACTTCTGTCAGAGTTCGATGCAACCAGAGACTCTCGTTTAAACTTTTTCATTGGATTTTTTCCAGATGATTGAACAGCGGCAATGGGATGGCCAGACTCCACTTTGGCAATTCGCCGGTGCCACTTCGCATCGTTTGCTACAACGTGTGGACGAAATGGATTTGTCTGTCGACCGTATTCGTGAAACCGAGATTGATGAATTGAGTTAGTTTATAGTGTGTGGTCAGTTCTGTATGCTTGCCTTGGTTTATACGCTTGGTTTATCCAGCTGGAGGATATTTACACCGTAGTCTAGGCCATTTTATCCATTTTTCAGTTACATTTATGTACAGTTTTTATCATCAAAACTGATCAAACTCCTCCATTTCATGTGGGCGATCGTAGAAGCGCTTCGCATTCAGGGCTGATCGATAGTCACCAGTATTTTTGAAATGATGTTTATATCTTATGACAGTCACATATACTTGAACACGGTTTCTGTCGCATCCAGGCCACCAGCAAGTCTTATGATGCAACGGCTTATGAAACACAAATCGTACCGCTTGCGAAAAGACTAGACAAGACCCTCACCTCGCCGCCTGTATATCATTCATATCTTCGTATTTCGACAGTTAACTGAACAAAATACTTCTTTTAACAACCAGCAGCCATGGTGTTTTTGGACCTCGGTGAAGAGTTTGATTCTTTTGCCGTGTACAATCTATTTGTCTACCCCCATTATGTCATTATATGTCTGATGGCAGAAGCATATGCGCATTTATTGGCGTCCATTCGGAACATCCTTCACTTGAAGTGGTATTCACCATATATGTCCGATCGAATCTTTCCCATTTGAATGCACGATCAATTATGTTCCAGGTGAAGAGGTCGCTAGTTCCTAGGACCCCAGAGTGTACCTCCTGTCATATGAGCTGTTCAGTGTATTCATGACATCGCTTTACCTGTGGATCTTATTGAACCGGTTAAGTTTTATGGCTGTTTTGCCCGGTGTGCATTTTGCCCCTTTAAATTATAGTGCTGTTACATGAATTCCTGGGCACCTACCCTGCCAGTGTTATTATGCGTGATCCGCTTCATCAGATTGTTATGTTGTTATCGAAGTATCGACAGGCGAAGTGAAGGTACCCAATGCGTCTGATCATTCTCAGAGAACTTACCCATTCGTATGGGAGATGTGTTCTCAATAATCGATCGCCCTTGTCTCCATCACAGGTGCGCAAAGCGACAGTTCTTCGGTTTGTTTGGGAGACTTCTAGGCTCGTGACCGACCGTTGAGCCAATGAAAGAAGACAGTTTGGTCATGTGCTCCGTAGATTACTGCAGCTTCCGCCGCATCGTGCAACTGACAACGCGGTCACAGATTACGAAAGCTTTGCCTATTCCTTAGTGCGCAATCAACCAGATTGCCGTTTGGAAACTATCTCGAGCGTGACTGTTTATCATAGTCAGTAGAGTTGACTTGATTATAGGTTTTCATTACTTTGTTGGTCTCTGAATTCATTTCGTGGACTCATGGCAGAACAGATAACAACTCGAGTTGCGGCACCTATAGATCGGATTTAAATACTCTATTCTGGTTCCCAAACGGATCCAGTTGTGTTGTTTCAGCACACTTGACTTACATTGATAGGCAATGAGAACTACACTTGTATATTAACACACAAACTTGGAGATATGAACAACGGAATAGAGAACGGGATGTTTATCAAGGCTGCCATGAATGTTCTTCAGAACGCTTTTAGTAAGTAAGCAACTGATCAACATCACTTTCGAGTTATCTTTACAACAGATGTTCATTAATGTAAGCTTTCTGTTTATGGTGGCTTCAGAAATTACTCACTCTTGTATAGAATAACTGGTCGCTGACGTCAGTTTTCGAAGCTACAGCCGTCGAATTGGAAAGACAAGCAAGGAGTTTCCATTTCAATGATACAGTCGGGAAGGTTGTTCATGTGGCTGTTAGCTGAGGAGTGTGATTTTTCTAACAGATTGGTCAGATACAATTATGCAGTCTCCTCACTGTCCACGTTCAGCACATAATTTGACTATCACTTGTGATGCAGCCACAAATCGGCTAAAGATCATTACACGTTTGTCTACCTTGGGTAGAGGAAGTAAACATATTGACTGATACTCGCCTTCATTTGTGGACCTAGATTATCACCTTTAAAGAAATTTCGTACGCATCTGCCTTTAGCTATCGTTGCATCAATTTTGAGAACATCCTTCGGTAGAAAAAAATGGGAACGATAAAAATTAGGAGAAACAAAATTAATGATTGTACTGGTAAAAGATAATGAAGTTTACATTTTTATGTGTGCAGTCATTCGTCTCCATACTGACTGAGCGGGTTTATTGTTTATCACCGTTAATTTTAAAACTGGTCGATTTGCTTGACGGTATTCGCTACTCGAACTTATTTCATGACATTCTCAATCCCTGAATTTTAACTATCGTATGCCTTGTTTCCAGAGACTTTCCATTGATAGAACCTTAAATTGCTTTCAACGTTTCATTCCTATCTGCATCCACCCGTCTGTCCACCTGTCTGTTCGTTTGCAATCAGCTCACTTGCTTCGTTTTCGCGGTCGCGACGGCGCTCGTGAAGTTTCACAACTGGCCACGCTTGTGCCGCGTATTCACCTAAGTGCCGAAACACAACCAATCACACGCACCATCCTACGCGTTCGAATGACCCTTGAACCTGATTTCACATGGTCTGATCGTTCGCATGGGACACAACAGAACTTTTGGATTTGGATCGAAGACCCAGATCAAGGACTAATCTATCATTCCGAATATTGGACGTTGACTAAACGAACGGTTAGTTCACGAATGGATTTTGTTTTCCGGTTTTACGGCATTTGGATTCTACTAATCAGCCACCTTCCTTTGTCCAGACGGACATTCTCCATACAATTCTGTGATGGCAACACTACTAGACCTGGTTCCTCTGATTTATCCTTACGCCCTCGATAAAGGTTTTCGTGTCCATTTGTTTCTTCTAAATCAAGAAACGTATGATTCACTAACTTTTTACTGAGGTCACATCCTTCAATGTCAGCAGCATTGATATAAATAGGCTTTGCCCTAGAGTTAACGGTTAAGTCATAGACTGAAATCGGTTAGTGATCAGATGCGGTAAAAGTTGTGTTCCAGATTAACAAATCAAGAAGCGCGTTTGATAACAATTAGATTGTAGAATAGCATCGCCACTGTTTGCCATGCCAACGCATGCCAAACAAGATATCATGAAGTCTGCACCGTCGCTCACATCCGTCAATGAGCTTATCTAGTCGCCTGAGGACTACTCCTAGATAATCGATCCGTCATCACACTGTCTGAGTCGTTATCTACGGTTACGAACACCGATTTCACTGTTATCTTACATTCCAGCTGTCCCCAACCACATAGCTGGAATATCACCAGTTGATCTCAGTTGAGTGTCAATGGGAAAGTGATGGTGGAAAGGAATTAAAACGATTGAAAAAAGTCACCCACGCCTCTTCTCCCGACTTCCTTGTCAATGCTGTGTGATCTTGACATTTGTTCACAGCTTCCGAGTTCGATTCCTCGGCTAGCGAGGTGCTGGTGATACCCAGTTTAATTGATGCGTGCGTGTGGTCATTGAGACTAGCTACCTGCAAAACTGTCACCCCACCCTTTTGCAGGTCTTACCGGATGCTTACTAATTTGCTGGCTAATTGCATAGCTGATAAATTTTGGCTAATGAGCGGGAAAAAGTGGTGTTGTTCGATTTTTTTTGCGTTGCTAAGTGGAATTTTTTAAGCGCAATCGTAATGGTTAGTTTAACTGTGCTTTGTTCATGCCTCATACATGCATTAGTCGAACGTGACCCGTCGGAATTCACGTGTATATGTTCTCCTGTCTAGGTCTGGGCGCCCTGGCAGTATCTCAGCCCACACACAACCATGAATAGTTACAACACAAGTAATTTCATACTGCATCGGCTGTCTTGCAGTATGGACTGGGTCGCCCTATCCGCTGCATACAGCAGGGTGAATAGGCGAAAACATGCTATTGCTGACCCCTCCCCCACTGTCTTATCGAATTTAGTTCTCAGGCCTCTCTCAACCTCCATTTCTGATAGTTACTCCACAGGTCCCACAACAGATATAGCTAACCGTGGTAACATTGGGCCGGTAAATTCCGTCTCTTACCATTCAGCTTCATGCCCCCCTCGTCCCTTGCTTAGACCTAGAATGCGAATTAATATAGGTGTCTTCAACGTTCGCACTCTAAAACAGATAGGTCAATGGACCGCTCTTGCACGAACGTTAGACTCGTTGCATGTCGATGTCTGCTGTATCTCGAAAACTGGAATCCAGGACAATAGTTAGCGTATGGAACTAACAGCACCCGCGTTGTCTACCCGATACCGGTTGTACACTTCGGGTGACTCCACAGCCAGCGTTACAGGTCAGGCTGGAGTAAGTATAGTCCTTAGCACGACGGTCGCAGCCTCATTGATAGATTGGCTTCGTGTTAACAGTAGAATTTGTGCCGTCCGCCTGGCAGGTTCTGTTAAGACCAGCTCTAGACGCAAGACTTCCAGAAATTTATTCATTGTGTCTGCTACGCTCGTACTGGCTGTAGTGACGTCGGTGTCAAAGGCGTTTTATTCGGATCTAGCTTCTCTTCTTCGGTCGACACGTGGCTCTGATATAGTTGTTCTGGCCGGAGATATGAATGCTCAGGCCGGTCGCCTCGGTGAGGCCGGAGTCTCATTTAGATGGCAGGTTTGGGATGCCGTCACATCGGTCAGATAATGGTGAGCGATTGTTGCAGTTGTGCGCTGAACATAAGCTACTTTTAACCAGCACTAGTTTTAGGCATCGTTCACGTCATTGCTATGTTCGGCGCCTGCCTTCTCTGAATCAGACCTGGTCTCAGATAGGCCACATAGCTGTTAGTTACAGGTGGCGTGGTTCCATTCAAGACTGTCGTTCTTATTGGAGCACGTACTTGTACTCAGATCATGCATTGGTATGTTGTCGTTTTGATTTTACTCTTGCTCGACATCGACCCCACCGACAGCAATGACTGGCTGTTGTGAAATTGGCTTTACCATCTGTAAAGTATAAGTACCAAACCAGCTTAGAAAGCCGCCTTTGTGGTAATCTCTCCGAAGACCCTAGTAGCTGCTGGACACAAATCTCACAAGCTATTCAGAAAGCAGGTACTATAGCATGCGGCATAGGGTACATAAGTTTGACAAACGTTGGATTTCAGAGGAATTTCTGGAGTTGTTAGAAGCCAGCCGGAAGATTCCTCCTGGTAGTTCACATAATAAGTCTAGAACAGGTATCCGTAGGAAACTGAAACCTAGTCTAAAGGCTGATCGTGAGGCTTGGTTAGTGGAAAGAGTTAAGGAAATTGAGATCGCTTTTGCATCAGGGAACAGCAGCAAACTCTTTAAACTGATCCGTGCTACTGGTGCCAAGCGACCGTCTGTCAGTGAAGCTATCAGCGAGTCAGATGGCACACTAATCCCTAATAGGTCCAGAAGGCTGGAACGCTGGGCGGAACACTTTGAGGGTCAATTTAGCTGGCCTCCTGCTTCTACCGTGCTGCCTCCACAAACTTCTGATGTAATGCCCTAGTCGGTAGATTTAGAACCACCCACTGAGACTGAGGTTCGCAATTGCATCTCGGCTGTCCATCGTAATAAAGCTGCCGGTCCAGATGATCTCGTGCCGACACTTTTTGAAGAAGGTGGAGAGGTGTTAGTGGAGGCCTTGACTCAGCTGTTTCAACTTGTGTGGATGACGGTGACCATTCCTCCGTGCTGGAGTCACGCGATAATAGTTCCTATATTCGAAAAAAGTATCCGGAGCTCTTGCGAAAACCATAGTGGAATTAGTTTGACCCCAGTCATTTCTAGGGTTCTGGCATCCATTATATTTTGTCGACTGACTGCAGTTCGGGAGTTAAACATTAGAGAAGAACAAGCAGGGTTTCGTCCTGGTCGGGGATGTATAGATCACATTTTTACCCGTCGTCAAATTTTGGAGCAGCGTCATGTGTACGGCCGGCCAACAATTGCCATATTTCTCAACTATAAAGGTGCGTGTGATTCGGTGGATCGATCTACACTTTTAGAATCGCTTAAACGCAGGGGTGTACGGACCAAGTATGTGAACATACTGTCGGCGCTTTACTCCCATGCTTCGGTTCAGGTTAGGGTTTACGGTGAGCTATCTGACAGTTTCAGCACCAGGAGCGGCGTTCGTCAAGGCTGTCCCCTTTCACCATTTTCGTTCAATTTCGTCATGGACGAAATAATGGAGGACTGTTTGCGTCACTCAAATGATGCCGGTGTGGACCTCCTACCTGGTGGAAAGCTGACCGATCTTGACTATGCTGACGATAAGGTGGCAACTTTCAAACAGCGCAAGCAACGCTAAATGCAATTTCGCGTTCTGCTAAGTACTTCGGAATGCGTTTTGCAGCCTCGAAATGCAAAATGCTTCCGCGAGATTGCTGTGATTACGTAGGTTTAGTGTTAGATAATGAAGTCATAGAAGTTGTTGACCGGTTTGTATATCTGGGAAGCTGCATCGGCGGCGGCGGCGGAGGAGGTGTTGGATGCGCGTATTTCCAAGGCTACAGCGGTGTGTACTAATCTGAGACACTTATGGCGACAGAAAGGTATCTCTCTGAAGCTTGCGGGTTGCGTTTATCAGACAACAGTGAGGGCTGTATTACTTTACGGCAGTGAAACATGGCCGATCAGAGTAGAGGACGTGAACCGCCTCCATGTATTCGACCACCGATGTCTGCGTTCAGTCGCTCGTATCGGGTGGCACCAACGAGTGAGCAACGAGGAGGTCAGGAAGCGGGTGTTTGGCACTGATTGTCAAACGATTTCTTTTATTTAGTCATTACATTTGCGCAGACTTAGGTGGTTAGGTCATATACTAAGGATGCCAGCTAGTCGTCTGCCACACCGAGCACTCTTTGCCGACGCTGCGGTCGATTGGCGTAAGGTTCGAGGTGGACAGGTGATGACCTGGCGTAGACAAATGAAATCGTTCACGAAGGGGTTGGTTACTGTACCTCGGGTTCGTCTTCCGGGCGGAAGCCCTGGAGACGTTAAGTTAGATGGCGGCTAACCGGGCTCAGTGGCATGAATGTTGTTGTTGTTTGGCCGAGTTGTCTGTGAAGTGGGTGCACTTAATGACGTGGGGCAGTTAAAGCCGTGAGGAAGCTGTCTTGCTGATGACGCCTTACTTTCACTTACAGCTCGGTTGTTTGTTTGCAAGGTGTTGGCGCTTTTTTGTTGTCTTTTTTTGAATGTAGACGTAGCTATTTTTAGTGATTAGGTTTCCTTTCCCTTTTTTTTCTTCTCTCTTCCTAAACAGGGTTTGTTTTTTCTTCGTGGTTGTGTGGCAGTTAACTATTAGTGTGAACCACTGGTGTGTTGCTGTCTATGATGATAATGATGATGTATATGTTTGCTTGTACCTTCGACATTTCCTGCAACTGTTTTATTCCTTTCTGACACGCAGTTCAAATCCAAAGAACCAAGCTTCGTCGTGTGCACGATTCCTTTGTTCGAACCCTTCCCTACACAATACCTCGTGCGAGTGAGCAGTGACCAATGGCTTGGTGCTGATACTATTTGTCCATTGTCATTCAAACGACTGCTTCTTCCCCCACCCGATCCTCCTCATACTGGTAAGTACTTATTTTTTTCTTTCTTCTCTTTGCCTACTTGTTCTACTTTGGGACTCAATGTCCAATGACCCAATGTCCAGTCGATTGTTGTCGATTAAAACAGCAACTCTGTCTTGCCCATTCTTTTATGTCCCTTACCTACGTTCTACGTCAATGACACCATGGCATGATCCATCTGTCCTCTTGTTTTAGAAGGCAGGTTGTGTTTCTGTAGATGGTTTACATAAGATGGTTAGCGAAGTCCTAGCTAACTCAGCCATGGTGTTTCTCATATATCCTGATAATGTTTTCTGTGTATCAGGCTTGTGTCCTGTTCTGGACGTTAATACTAGATATTTGTTTTTCTGGGCCTCTTTTGCGTTTCTTACACCTGTGTGTTTTACCCATATGAAGCGGAGATAGTTGACGCTAGGTGTTTAAATGAAGTACGTAGACGTGAGTGATAAACGATTTGATACAGGTGATGAAGGTCGTGAAAATTTGGAACTTGGAGCAGTTTGACAGTATCTTATGTGTTATGCGATTGTGGCATTCCATACCATTTATTGCATTGCTATGTTCTAAGTGTGTTTGGTCTACACGACGTAGAAGACGGGTGTTGAAAAGGGCGAACCGAATGTGAAGATGGAGTTTACCGAGTCGAAATAACGGTTCTGGTACAAAGCAAATTGTATTCTTTATTTTTTCAGTTCTAAAGAGATGGTATGTTGCACTATTTACCTCACCCTGACTCTGTGATTAGCGCATCCAAGTAAGTCATACACGTTGTATTGTAAATTTTTCCATCGGATCAGTTGGAGGACTGCGATCCAGACGGGCTTCTAGCGATTCAAGGACCGGCAGCTCTGTGGCCTTGAATTTAGGCGCACAGCACGCCAAATAAGATGAGTACACTAATTTATGTGGCTCCTACCGAAGCTGCTGGATGTAGGCAACCCAAAACGCGCACTAAACGTTGACTGAATGGTGTTCATTTTACACTTCCTTACGAGATTCATCTAGAGTTTCTGGTAAATCGATTGAAAATAACACAACGTTACGAGCAAGTTGTAATACTCTACGTTTCAACCAGCCGGGGTGGTCTTCCTCAGGAGTGTTGTAATGGATATCACATTGACAAAAGAAGAGAGGTCACGTGGGATTTGCCGTGGTTAGGCCAATCTGCGCTACACCTGAATTGATTAGTCTAATCCTTTGCCCATCAAGTGGGGGCGAGACTGAGGCAGATAAGTTGCGTCTGTGTTTGTTGTTTATCTATTCATGTCACACTGCAGACCGGGGTTTGTTATAACTGCTATTAACGCAAGCGTGTTGTGTGTAAATGGTAAGAGCTTGTGGCGTCGAAAAGACGTCCGGTTATCGCTGAAAGGAAGGGTATATAATGCCTATGTGCGTTCCATCTTGCTTTATGGTTCGGAAACGTGGCCTGTTCACAAAGAAGATATTAACAGGCTTGCTGTGTTCGACCATCGTTGTTTCCGCGAATTGGCTCATATTAAGTGGACTGATCGTGTGAGCAATGTGGCAGTTCGCCGGCGCGTATTCCGGAACGCTCGAGATGCGCGATCAATTGGTCGATTAATCACGGTACACAGCTTGCGATGGTTGGGTCACGTACTCCGTATGTCATCTAATCGTTTACCGTACCGGGCATTATATGCTGAGGCCACCAACAATTGGGTCAAACCACGTGGTGGTCAAGCAACACCGTGGTCACAAAATATGAAGACCTTGACTGCTCCATTGAGCAAAGTGGGTAGGTGTCGCCTACTTGGCTGGGGTCCTTGTGATCACTCAAACCGCTGGTTAGAGACGCTATCCGAGATGGCGATGTGTCGCAGTCAATGGCGTACCTGTATGCACACCATTTCCGCTTCTTCCTCTTAGTCTTTTCTCAATAATTGTCACCCTTCTTAGTAACGTCTTCTTCCAGGATATTCCACGTCACTGTTGAGGTGAGCGGCGGCCCGAGCCACAGTACCTTTTGGTCAGGCTCATGGCTGTTATGATGATGATGATGATGAAGAGCTTCAGCACAGCATCGCTCCGCATGGGAAGGAAGACCCTTGTGAATCATTTGAACTTGATCTCTGGCAGTGCATGTAATGCGATGACCGAACTTTTCTCTATCTTCTGTAGTTGATATGCGGCTTTAGGAGAAAACTGCCTATACCTCTTGTGTTCGGCACCACGTACTTCCGATTTTTTGCTCGACTCTTCCATGTAATTGGCATTGCAATCACTGTATTTGATTTTGTAAATGCAGTCTGTCTGGTCGCCCATGGAAACTGGATCCTTAAGATGCATTATATAGCCAAAATTCGGTCCGGATAGCGTACTGAGAATGGATGGAGCGAATGTTTTCAGTTGTTTGTTCACGATACGGTATTTGTACAGTAGACTTGAAAGTTCTGGTCTCTTTGGTATTTTCCCAAATAAATATGCCCCTAATTATATTCTTAATAAGCGCGTTTGTATAATGATTAGCGGCCAACATTTTCTTTAATGTGAGACACTTCTGTTGTCTTGGAGTTGTAATTAAGATGTCGACTAGAATTGGTTGATTTACGGTACACAGAAACCTGGAATCACTGTTCCTCATCGGCTTTGCCTACACAGTCTAGAAAATTAATTGAGCGCTTCTAGGTTTCAGTTTCCAACGTGGATACAATGTCGTTGCACTTTAGGTTAAGAAGTTGTAGGAAGTGGTCGCGAGCGGTCTGAAATTGCATCTGGTTTTGGACTTTGTTTGCACCCAGTCTTTTTCACACTCAACAAAAAGTTGAACAACCAAACGGATATTTTTGCTATGGGTTACCCTGTTACGATTATAGTAGCCAATCTTTCCCTCGGATACCTGGAAACATAAGCAACGAGTGAGTTTAGCTGTCCTCCACGAATGTGGTGACGGTACGTAGATGGCACATTCGTAATCATGAACCGGACCGCTCGCGCTTAGATGATTTTGATAGGTTCAAACGCGTTTTTACATAGTTTTTCTTGTTTATCTACATTCGATACCTTGTTTGCATGTCATGTATTTTTATTAACTACATTCACCTTCTGATCACAATTGACTTTCGTGCTTATAATTGATGAGCTTGACGTGATCAGCTCACTATTTTTGTTCACTTTTTCTCTATCACTAGTTTTTGTATGCTGACATAGCAGTTTGTAAGGTACCATGTCAGCTACTCCAGGGAAACATTGCTTCAACTCGGCGGCACCAACACTAATCTTAAATTCAAACAATTTGCACCTACCACCATTTTGGTATCATGATCCGTGTACATACTGTGCACAAGTTCAGACCCAATTCGCTTTGTAGAATATCCATCGGGAATTGACAGTGTAATTACGACATTCTGGCTATATTACCATCAGAAGTCGCAGCTGATATATGAGATATTCTTAAATCATCTGATACACTCTTCCCATGTACTAAACTTCGGGACACTTTAATCGACCGTACTGTATCTTCTGAACATAAATGCCTAGAACATTTGCTCAGTAACGAGCATATTAGTAAGAGCAGCCCGTCCCGATTATTACGACATATGCAAAACTTCCTTGGAAGTACAAAAGTTGATATTGCCTTGTTCGCACAAATCTTGTTTAAATACTTGTCCACTTCCGGCAAAGCATTCTCGCATCCACCTCCGATACTGTACCCATAGCTCGACTTGCCAACGTGGCCAGTTGGATTGTAGTGATACACACTTCCTATATTCAGTTCTTTCAGGCAACCCAACTGAACAGTCAACTTCGTGAACATCTCACGGCTCTCACTGAATAAGTGTTAACTACCTCCGTCTCGCACTAATAGGTTCAATAATTTTCCTCAAGATCTCTCCCGTCAGCGTCAAAATGGTAATTCCTGTTAGTATCGTCAGCGAATATTTCGGGACCATAAAGACGAGTACGGCCCGAGGTCAACAAATTTCCAGTCATCGCTTAGTAACACCTGGTAAAAACTAGGGATTGCCCTTTTTGGTAGACTTCCGAATAAGTAGTGTTCTCGCATACTCCGAGGCACATCCCACGCATCCCATCCAGCTTCCCACTCACGGCCGCTAACATCACTTCAATTCACACCTACAGACGGCATTTCTTATCATTAAACATTGGCTTACGTCCTGATTACAGGTGGATTTTTTTTATCACGGGCGTTCAGCATATATTCGGACATGGTTTCCTCACTCTGTAACTTATGGGTTGATTTAAAACAAACTTTTAGTTGGCGCCGATACACAATTATCAACCAAAGGTTACTCGATGTTCACCAATTCTATACAGCATTTGTTAATTTCATCACTGGATAATTCCGTTCTTGCAAATCTTTTACGTAAATTCCCTGAATTAGCATAGGCAAATTTCCACAGGTCATAGCTAAAACACTCGATCCCTCGTTCTGCGGTTACTGATGGCGATGTTGCTTTCACTCATTCACGTCGTTTGCCACTAGACATGCATGTTGTAATGAGATTGTACTGGAGCTGTTTCCTGATTAGGGAAAAACCAGCCGGTTACAACTCACGCGCAAGCTTTTGCGAAAAAAATTGTGGTCGATCGGTGCTAACCAATCGTGAACAACAATTGGCTGCTTCACCGGATTTGTTTGTAATAGGTGGAGATTAAAACAAGAAGTTTGAATGCGTGTCCCAAATAAATAACTGAGTTTCTCATGGTAACCTTATGGAACGTAGCAACTAACAGGTCGATCGAAATGCAAGAACATTTATCGCCCAATAAAATTCGTAAATGCTCTTTTTCCTGTATAAAAGTATGCTATCTTCCAATAAATTAGAGTTGCTTGGTACCACCCAGACTTCTGTTCTGACATGTTCTCGAAATTCGACACGACATGGTGTCAGAGGTGGGATTTAAACTCTTACCCACATTTGTGAAGCAGAAATTGAGTGCTTTGTGGAGTGTTGAAATGACTTGGATACAAAGTGTGAAACTCGATCAATGTCAGTTGCAGAGGAGGACACTCCAAAATTCACGTGTAACAAAAACACATGCGATATCTTCAGGTCAACAAGTGAAGACGTAAGAATTGATATTAGATACAGGCAACGAATCAGCAATATTGACAAGAAAGTGAACAAAGCGTGTATCGTTTGCGGCAAAAGTTCCGAGTGTAGAGTATTTATTCCAAATTATCTTAAAACGCTGGCAATTACTATAACCCTTCGTACAATGTCTACTCTCTTTGTTCATGTGCGGTCATATTGTAGCGAAAAGGCGTCCAATAAAGCACAATCTTTATTGTCCAACTCGCTGGTTACCATGCCACACGAGCGCTCGCGATTTTGAATCACAATTCCAGTCCACAACACCCCCTGGTTTCCGCTCGCACGTCGTGTGCACTTCTACCCGGTTTAGGTGT
>JTDE01001805.1:27719-64303 GCA_014338405.1 Paragonimus skrjabini miyazakii | reverse complement strand
TCCATCCGCTCACCGTGGGTGTTTGAACGCACCTCCCCCTGCGTGGGGGTATTCGGCCGAGAGCTGGAATGCCCGTACTTCCTGCCTGACAATCCCCCACAATATAAAGCGCCGAGCAGTGAATAGTATTGTAACACGAATTTCTGATTGTAATAAATTATGCCAAACACTGAAACCAAGTTGTTGTATGGTTGATGCGGCTACCGGTCGTGGTATTACAGTTGAAACGTCACAATCAATAATACCGGGATGGAAATACAGTGGACCTAGTTGATTATTGAGCAAACATGTTGTGATCAAGGAGGATAAATTCACCATTTAGCGAGGTGCATAGTAGACTAGATGTTGATTGGACCCACATCTGGACGTGAGACAACTTCCGTAACGATGTTCTGAGTGTATGGAATGTGTTGAATAGTAATGTAGCTTCTGCGATGAAACGGTGATAAAAGTTACCCATCCCTAAGGAACGTTTTAGTTCCCGGAATTGAATAGAAGAAGGAAAACTTTTCAAGGATTCAAGTTTACGTCCAGTTGGTTTAATTCCGTGTTTTCGATGGTGTGGCTCAGAAAATGCAATGAATCAGAGGCACGTATACATTTCTGAACATTGATAATGAAGTCGTCATCCTGTAATCGAATGGGAAACTTGCATACATGTTCCGTGTTCCTCTTGGGAATGTCATCCAAGTGCACAAACACGAAAAGTAAACTAGAACAAATTCGGTCAACTAACCTTTAAAATGCCTGTGCAGCATTATGTAAACTAAAAGATATGTGCAACAGTCCAAACATACTAAACGAAGTAGTGATTACTGTTTTACGAACATCATTAGGATGAACCCATGGGATATGTGTTATCGATGTATGAAAGTCACTCATCACAGAGACCATCAATTGTTTCTGATATAAGGAACGTCACAGCCTGTTGGCTGGCCTGTGAATGTTAACGACTGTATGTGGTTGTCTTCCAAGCTGCGCGCTTTAGTGTTTCACGTTCCTCTTGTAAGAATTGATATCTGAACTAATTGTTCCATTTGACGAAGCGACGCTACTTCTAAAGAAATAGTTCTTTTCTTATATTCCAATGGTTAACCTAATCTTTAGACGCGTAGATTTAAGGTTAGCTAGGAGGGTATAGTTGTCATCATTACTTGTGATTGCACAGTTTATCGTCCACCTAGTATCTGTAGTGATTGCAGTTACCGACTTTATGACAAAGTATCTTTGTCTTTAGTTTGGACACGAATGTCTGCAAGTTGTGTGTCCAGGACTGAAAGTATTATCGCGTCACCGTTCTGAATGTAAGATGTTCATTAAGTTGGAATTGAACCTATAGTTTTCAAGATTATGACAACTTTTTCATTAAATCGGCATGGATGACGACAATTACACAGTTAATCAACAGTCTTTTCCCGCGGCACCTTCTTGATTAAATAGGCTTTCTTTGGGTATCCCATGTTTTGATACCCGGTTTTCATTTAAACAACCGCATGCACAAACTCTGGAATGTCTTCTAGACCGAGTGGAGTCAGTATTACTTTGGTTGGTTTCAGCATGTCTACTGATCATCGAGGTAACATGATTTCACTAGTTGTACATGTCATGGGTCGATCTTAGCGCACTCACTCTCTATGACCATAAGGCATAGCATCGAGATGAGGAAGAACTTTCCATGTGTGTATGATGTGCTTGTAGTTTTGTGTGCTCCAATCACGTGAGAAATGTTACACTAGTACAAGTGACTGGTTGTTGTTGCCAGACTTCTTTATCAGGTAGGTTGCGTTTTCTTGAACACAACAGTCTAAAAACCAGTATACTGAAGTGTATTGTCATTAATGGCAAGAAAAAGCAGTCTAAAATTCAGTAGGTTTGCAAATAACTCTACGTGTCCCATACTTTCTATTAGTCACATCAGTTTGCCTTATAAAGTGAAATCTCTGATCGCCTCACTCTACTCAGTAAGTTGATGTCCAACTCGTGACAGTCAGCCGATGCGTCAATAGGTTATCAAAACAGGCGAGTCATCACATTGAATCAGGTTTCACTCTGTGATGAAACACCGCGGGTTGCGTCAGCATGCTCGCTTGTAATTAAAATGTACCTGTATTACTGTGTTTCAAAAAGTTCCAGGTGCGTCTTGCGATAAGCGCTTTTTCGTTAATTTTTTGATGTTACTCGCGTGATTAGGTTTAATCCCTCCAATTCATCTCTTTCTTTTGTCCGATTTGCACATGTGGTCACCTCAGATTTACTCAATTTGGAACCGTTGCCCGTCTGCGCGTTGCAAAATAGCCAGTATGAGCTGCTGTATAAATTCACCCACTTCAATCCGATCCAAACACAAATCTTTCACACATTATATCACCAAGATGTGAACGTGCTCCTGGGGGCGCCCACTGGTTCAGGAAAAACGGTAGCTGCAGAGTTGGCCATTTTCCGCGTGTTCAACGAAACACCAAGCAAAAAAGTGAGGTCTGATAGAACCGAGTAGGCATTTTTAATAACAGGGTTGTAAGATGACTGTTTGGTTAAATATCTGGTTATGTTTTCATCTTGCTTAGCGGCGCTGTCTCACATTCTTTCTAACTAACTTGTTATACCACTAATGTCATCACAGTTGCCCTACTGATTGTTTCTTATTGCCCTCATTTTCTTGTGTGCTCCTTATGAAACAACATCTCATTTTGTTATTTATATGACGTAAATAGATCCAAAAATGAATTTTGTTCAGGTCGTTATTTTTGCATATGGTTAGGAAGACGATTTTTGACCAATGTTTCACCTTTTTCTTCTTTGTGGAAACACTGGGCCCTATCGAGTGGACCATCAAACGGAAGGGTACAGCATCAGTTTCAGGCAATTTGATTTCATTTAAAATATGTGCGTGTACCCAACAACACGCATCAATTTTCCTATATATTTGTTTAATCATTGTCAGTCATGTTTTCTCGTGTTGTTAACTGACTAATGTTTACGTAAACCTCATTGTGTATAAATCACTGTCTGATATACGTAATGATCTACGTTCTTGGCAGTCTTGGTTACACTTGTACGACAACTTGCCAATGTTTTTCTTCACTACCCTGCTGGACGCGTTATATTATGCCCACACTCACTGATTCACACAGGTTGTTTGATTTTGTAGTCTTTGTTTCTGTCGGCTAAATTGGATAATCGTTCTTTCTCTGGTCACAATGTACTAATGGAGCAACAGTGACACCGGCGCTGGCAATCCTGTGACTGGTTTTCGCGGCAACGTAAGGGCTGGATGATTCATATTACTCAAACTCACATAAATGCATACAACCCCCAACCATGTACTTATTAGTCGACTTTTTCTGGTCATGTAATCTTCTGACTGTTACGTTCGTGTATACTCACGTTGTTCATCTTCTTCAGTGTGTCTATATCGCTCCACTGAAGGCACTGGTGCGTGAGCGTATTGAGGATTGGAGCGTTCGAATTGGCAAAAATCTGGCAAAACGGTATGCGCACTGTTCATTCATCCTCAGCTATCTTTGTGTTTTCATCCATTGAGACAAATTTACATAGATTTGCTCACCTATTTCATGTTAAAAGCATGTGAAATAATTAGCACAACGTTCAGACTGCTTCACACAGTATCAACGTTACTCTCTTGTTTACACGGCGGTTGTTGTTGCTGACGTATCCTCATCCTTTCATCTATATTATACAAGTCGGTCCAAGCCACATATCCTGGACTACTATCTGCTACTCCTCCTTTTCACATTGCTGACCCGTAATCTGTTGTTATAGCCATACGTACACTGATGTTAAGCGATATATATCCTTCATGTCTACTTTGCGATCATTTCAAGTACTGCATAGATAAAGGTGACCAAAGTGACCTATTAACATGTTTTTGCTGTAATTGTCATAGGCTGTTTACCTGTTTACATTGGTTCGCCTATCTCATGTGCAACATAACGGTTCGCTTACACCTCTGGGATTTCTTCCACTAGGCGAAAACCTCTGTTACAGCAACAGCAATATGTTGTATACCACACACTAAAGGTAGTCAAGCTAAATGATGTTCCATCGAAAATATTTGAGTTTGGATTTTGTCCTGTTATCGTCGTTTGTGGATTTCTATACTGTTATCAACCTCGTTTCAGCTTGGAGTGTCTCTAGGATAACATTGACACCACATGGAATCGTTTTTCCTACATCTCCTGTTGTTTAACTTCGGCCAGTCAGACATGTCACTTGGTCTGTTAATCCGCATCCTTTCTCTTATTAAATGACTAGGTTTTTGGATATCATGTCAAGCTAACTGTTTTCTAATTGAGCCGACGGAACCACAATTATGCGCCTATCCTATGCAACGTTTGTGTGTGTGTGTGTGTGCATTGTCCATCCACTGATATGCCATAACTGAATCTAACGTGCTCGTCTAACGTGTTCACCGACGGTGTACTATGAGTACGCTGGTGACCTACTAATCCCAAACGGCCAGGTCATATCTGCATATCTATTCTACTAACTATTTCATCAACCAAGACCGTGGTCGTTGGGCCACCAATCCGCTCCTCTTTTCAGAAACTTGCGTATTTGCAGTCTTCTACTCATTCTTTTTTTAAGCTTTGTTGGTGTATTGAATGATGAATCGTTTGCCTGTTCTTTTCGTAGTCCAATTCTGATTTTTGTTTTTCAACTTTATCCTCTCTCGAATGCACTAGCATGCACTCGTATATCGAAATGCTTCTTGTATTACATTTTACATATCTTTCTTCCTAGTGTAGATCTTGTCATTGCAGTCTCTCTATCTGTTGATTTTCCGAGAGATAAGGGTTTCCTTTTCGTGCTAACCATTCAATTAGCCAACCAGCATTGGCCAGCTGGACACAAAGACCTCACTGACACATCTACTGGTCTTATTCCTTCGGGTTTACACCGGTTACATGGTGTGTGATTGGAACTACAAGTGGTGCAACGCAAGCCGCTTGGGGTGATGGTTTAAAGCGCAGGCGTCGTTTGGCTTCGGTCACTGTGACAGGCTAATCCGTTTCGGATGCCGTCAACAATTATCCATCTGATAACATTGCTGCTTTAAGCGCGTGTCCTCTCTCTTGACTTTTGTCTAAATGGTTGCCTATCATTTCGAACACGTCTGATCACATGCTTTAGCGTCAAAAATCCTGTGGGGTTATTCTTCTGGCTGTTTTTTACTATATATACATTCATTCCACAATATACAATGTTCGCAGTCACGTTTCGTGTTGGTGTCATATGTCTGCCACTTTATTGAATCCGTCTTCTCTTTGGCCAATGTTTTTTTACCCATCTGCTTGTCCGATAGGGTTGTAGAACTAACCGGCGATGTAACACCGGATATTGGACAACTGATGCGCGCCGACCTCATTGTGACCACACCGGAGAAGTGGGATGGCATTTCTCGATCATGGCAACAGCGCGTCTACGTACGCCACATCGGCTTGATCATTATCGATGAGATCCACTTGCTGGGTGAAGAACGTGGCCCTGTGCTGGAGGTAATTGTTTGTCTTGGTTTATGCCCTTCGTACTCGTAACGTAGGTCGGCGAGTAGGTATTGCACGCCGAATTTTTAATTCATCATGGCTTGTGGTTCGACCATTTCACTAGACTCAAGCGTGCTGTCTCTACCAAATCTGTGTTTGTCCGGGGCCTTTTAACAAAATTATAGTGGTTCTGCCTTTTTTATTACCAAGTCGTTGATAATGAATTTTTTTACAGAAAACCAGATAATTTTATGTGAGAGCAGTGCACTGGGTTTTGTTCTGAAATCTTTTATCCACATCAATAGGAAAACTAGTATTGACAAAACCATACGATTACTCGAGGTTGTTATCTTCAAGCCGAAGTAACGTTATTCGCATACCAGGAAGTCAGGTGTCATTCTAAGTGCATTTGTGCTATCCGCAGTCACCATTTCATCTGTCGGGCAGTTTAACCGATGGGTTGAGGGTGAGCTCATTTTCTTTAGACTGGTACTTTATACCTGCTGTTTACTTCTTGATCAAATGACCGGTTTGGACGGAATAAGCGTTTTAATATTCCAGTCATTTTTTGATTGTCATTCGGGAGGTAGTGAACAGACTGTACTCGTTGTTTGAATACACCGAAGAACGTCGTGCTCACGAATCAAAGTGGATGGCAAAGGCTTTTGTCTTGCTGAAACAAAGTGAACCGCATGTACTACGAACATCTTTCAATGCACCAGAACAACACACTTCGGAGCCCAGATTCATGTCTTCGTAAGAAGTTTGAAGTAGGTAATAAACTTACTCCTCGGTTGAACTTCAGGAGAGCGAATAGAATCATTTCAGTCGGTCAACAGCGTCTACGGTATTTGTTATTACGAGCTGAAAATGTTTGCTAAATGTATCAGTAGCATGTTTACTTGAGTGATATGGCCAAATTTGACTTGCCATAAAGCAGGAATTGCGTTTCAGACGTTGCATCGTGTAAAGACACTGGTTTTATAGGGTGAATTTTCAGGCTCTGAATTGAGCGACATCATTATATTGGATGATACTCGAGAAACCGGCTGTTGTTTCCAGACTTTTGATAATCAGCTGTTAGGTTTCGTTTTTTTTCACCGCTGTTCATGTGTGTGTTCACTGAGCCGCAAACATACGAATGGTCTGTATACAGAAAATGTGGCTTCCTCGTCCGAATTAGCCAGAATGATGCATAGGGTTTTTTCCACCAGGAACAGTCGACCACTATTTTCCCTCATTCATGGTTGAACCGATCATCGACAAATTGTTAGGGAAACCATGTTGGAAAGAGATTGTTCATCGGTTTACAGCTCATCGTGGCCATTTGACAGACAAGATGATCACTCCGAAGAACAGTACAACCGATTTGATTAACTTCGTTTAGCTGCGGATGATGGCGATTGTATGGTTGTGACATTCCATGGTATCTCTCTTTAGAAAACGAACTGGCTTCAGAACGTACATTATTAAGCCAATAAATTTCCAGATCCGGCTCGTCTCTTTTTAGCTGTGTTCAAAGTTGGTGATATTGAAGTGTCTTAATTGCCCACACTCCTTTTTCCGTATTCTCTCTGGGGTTGTCTATAGCACGTAGTAGTCTCCGTGAAGTCTATCAGTCTGTTGAATTCGTCATAGGACGACTCTGTTCATATGTTCCCCCATTCAAGCAGCGTTCACCTCGGATGTCTGATCTCCGTTAATTTTCAGTGTTATCCCGTAAACAATAGTCTGAGAGGAGTACCTACGAATTCTGAAAATCTTATTTTAGGATTTATGCCCGGTGATATATCAACTTATATTGAGCATGCAAAAGACTGTGGTTTACTTAGTTGTTCTGTGAAGACCATGCCAAAGCGGTTGAATCTTGTGGCAAATCTGTATGGTATGCACTTTACACTGTTAAATTATATAGTGTTTCTACAGGTTTTGGTTGGCACTGGCCCTATTTCTGTTATTGCAAACAGACTGCTATAGACTGTCGATTACATCAACTACCCGGGTTAATGTCACATCATTAGTTTGTGATATTACTAACGAATTGTCCACGAGGATGTCACATGCATGTGATACATTCACCAACTTATGTCACTTATAGTTTCGTAAGGATTAGTAATTTATAAGAGACCCAATTTCAAGAATTGTGGACTTTGGTTGTATTCGTGCCGGTGACAGAAACAGCTTTTTTAGACGCGGCACGCGGTTTACCGGCAGAGCTGTGAAGTTATGTCGGATGTTCGGTAATACGAGTTCAATGGTCATCGGTGATGTTGGTGGATTCCAGCGTAAACTGACAAAGAAATCCTACTTGAACTAACGATTGGCAATTCGAGGCAAGGTTTGAGATGCGTATTTGTGCTTTATAGATCGGATACCTCGTCTGTACGTGCGGAAGATGCGCTAAGACTCTTGGTATTCGACCAACTTTGTCTCCACTAGTTATCTTGCATCGAACTAACTTGCCGTTCGTAGCTCAGCTGGTAGAGCGCTTGCCACGTTTGAGCATGGTGTTTCTGTCGCTGGTTCGAATCCAGCCGAAGTCCAGATTTTTCGCAAATGGATCTCTTCTCAATTATCAAATCTGCCAAACTACTTATTAGTAATTTAATAAAGACGTTGTCAACGGGATATGGCCACCTTATATATCCACTCAAAGTAACTCCTAGATACTTGACGAAATGAAAGTGTGGGTTTTTGCAGTGTTTCAGAAACCAGTTTGCGTGAACTGAATTGTGCAAACATTTCCGCACAACATTCCATAGGTGCTTGTCTCACGTGCGAATTACATCGCCAGCCAACTTGGTCAATCGGTTCGTATTATTGGTTTATCAACGGCTTTGTCAAATGCACCGGACTTGGCCTCATGGTTACGCATCCCAATCACTATGACTGGAATGGCTGATGTGGCAGCCGCCAGTGGTACTGGTCTTGGACAAACCGGCCGTGGGCTGTTCAACTTTCGACCTTCTGTGAGGCCGGTTCCGCTGGAAACACATATTCAGGGCTATCCGGGTCGGCACTATTGCCCACGAATGGCCACGATGAACAGACCGATTTATTTGGGTACGTTTACAGTGGTTGTTGTGTTTTTAGTGTCATGTTAACCGATTCGTTCTTGTTTCATTCCATGCTGTCGTACTTGTGCATTCGCATGTGATTTTCGATCGAGATACCCTAAAGAGTACATTTTATGAAACGCAAAGCTGTAAAACTTATTGACTAACTGTATCTGCGCTAATCAGCAAATGTGTATAGAGTTGTGTTATAAACCCTCTAAACGATACGCTGATTCGTTCTCGACATAGTGGTGCACTCGATCAAATCGGATCATCGTCCCGGTAATAATTAATACGGAAAATCTCGGGCCTGAAAATACTGCGACTACCCCGCGATTTGCTCCCAAGACAAGCCAAAAGTCGCGTACGGAAGAAACCGCTCTGTTCCGCCTCAACACGTTTGCGACTTACAAATACAAATTATTTATATGGGACGTAGTGACCAAACCTTCCCAATGTTGTATGACAGGCAGTTTCGTTGTGAGTAATATACTACTCACAAGTAGTATGTTACCCACAGGCAACGTTCAGGAACAAAAGGGCAAGCTGCGAATGCCAGGAAGACGGAGGACAAGGAAAGACTATCGAAATAGTGTGCACGCGCTCGGCAGAAGTTCCACCAAGGCGAATGACAATGATGGATGTGAATGCATATTTCTCGACCGTGGACTGGAGCAAGGGGGCAATGCAACTGGGGGTTTTAGCTGTGCGTACTTCGTTGACGCTTTCCTGTCGCTGACCTGTGAGTGTCAGGGAGCCATACCTGGTCGACAACTTTTTGAGCTTCAAGTCAATCACGGCATCTGTTGCGGCAAGGAAATCGGCTCCAAGGATCGTTTGCCTGGTTTCTGGGGACACAATGAAACGGTGCTCTACGATATGACCGCCAATACCTACCCCACATTCTTTCACACCGTCAACCAGTAGACAATGACCTCCAACCGTCCTGATCATTATGGATGTCGGTTCTACGTTTTGCTTTCCTGCACGAGCAATCAACGAAATAGCCGCCCCTGTATCGACCAAACACTGTTCTATCTCTCCGTCAACTTCAACCCTTGTATGTACGGCCCCCTTTTCAATCGCTCCCATTACTAGTTGACCCAATAAAAATAACAATCATGAAACACTTATTTCTAGACTTCTCAAACCGCCGGATTGGGCAATCCTTCTTCCAGTGTCCATTTTTTCCACAGATGAAGCAACCTCCTAGTCGATCGTTCTGTCGTGATGATGTCCTCAAGGCAGCTACATCCGCTGCGAGTTTCTCCATTGTCTTCTGCATTTCTTCCAGCGTCTTCTTGTCCGTATTGCCGTTTGCATCCACTGAGGCCACGGACATTACTGCCAACTCTCGCGTCGCCTTTGCGAGCTCATCAAGGTTCATCGGCCGCGCGACATGGGCAATACGGACTTGGTCGCGAACGGCCATCGGAAGACCTTCAATGAACTGCTCCGTTAACAGCTGCTGTCGTGGTTCTTGATCCAATCCTGGCAGAGCCCTGTCCAGCAAACCTTGCAGAGTGGCGGCCAACACGGATGGATCCGCTCCTTGTCCAAGCCTGGCCGCCTTGAACCGCCGCATGGCCTCCTGGCGGTCGGCCGGGCTGTCGAACGCAGCCACCAGCGCCTCCTTCGCAGCGGCCCACTCCATCTTCGCAGGGCCTCTTCGCGCTGCGTCCAGCACCGCCTTCGCCCTGCCCTTCACCAGCGTCCGCAGGGCAGCCAGCTTCCCACGGTCGGTCTTGACTCCGACCACTTCGGCCACGTCCTCGAAGTATTCCAGGAACGTCCGGACGTCTCCATCTTCGAACAGCTGCGGCCAGGGTATCTTCATCCTCGCGTTTGTCACGGCACCAGTTGTTGTGACCGCAAAAGACGCTTGGCTTGAGAATTCGTTTATTGCACAAACGCCCGTATAGGTCATGTCAAAAATCAAACCACAAACGCGTATACTCATTTGCAAGTTAGATATGCATTCACATCCATCATTGTCATTCGCCTTGGTGGAACTTCTGCCGAGCGCGTGCACACTATTTCGATAGTCTTTCCTTGTCCTCCGTCTTCCTGGCATTCGCAGCTTGCCCTTTGTTCCTGAACGTTGCCTGTGGGTAACATACTACTTGTGAGTAGTATATTACTCACAACGAAACTGCCTGTCATACAACACCAAGACATCAAAGAGGACAGTTACCGGAAAAAAGAGTTAGGGTCACTAATGGGCATAGCGGCATAAAAAGTCTCGACCGCTCCGAACAGTTCCGCTAATTAGGACTGAATTAATCGTTTTTTCATTCTCGAAGACGGAGGCGCTTTTGGACGGTCACAGAATGGACGACCTAACAAGTTGATTGCATGCTGTACATCTCTGCAGGTACTGTGGCAAGTTACTCTGAGATGTAGGGTGAACGAATGGTGATCTGATGTGGAGTTTTGATAACAGGTATTCATAAATTAGCTACTGTAGTTCACATTTGTCTCCCAAATTGAAGGCTTCATGTCTCAATTAGCGTCCGACTGAAAGCGATAAAATTGACACTTCCCCAACCACTTCGGTGATCCAAATCCTGTCATTGCTCACCTGAATTTTCTTTGAAGTCAAGACATGGAAAGAAGCGCGACAACCACGGTTGTCAAGGGACCAGTTGCAACTTGGCTCTTTATTTGCGTTTGTGTTGGAATTTGGGCGCGCGCATTTCAAAAGTTGACTCCTGCCAAATCATCTCAACCGCTTTTTCGAACATTTATATCGTAGATAAACGTCAATATCAAGAACTGATTTATAGCTATAAATAAAGATGAGTGTATTGTTCAGATATGTCCGTGTTTCTGAACTTGACAAAAGTTTCTACTAGCCACAATCTCCCACTCAGTGCACATGTAGAAAAAATCCTTATGCATATCTGATTCATCACAGGAGGAACAGTTGAACAGTTTTAATGCTGCATCCTAATCGAGTTAATACCCACTATGTTTTGCAGGACACTTAGTCAAAAAGGTGTAATATTGGTTGAGTTGTAAAACCTCCCGTCATATTTATTATACACTTTCTCACGTCTTACATGTACGCAGTCAATGACCGTACGTATGTTTCCACTGACGGTTCTATCTCGCTGTGTGAAATATTTCAAACTCATGGTTGTTGACATGGTACCTTGAGTGCCTGGTTACTCTCTGCCGTGCACGTCACTTTGCCTACATGACAATCGTTGATTGTGTCATTTATCTGTTATGCATATTCAACAGAAAGCACAATACAGGAGTAGGTATATTATTGTACAGCAAGCAACGGAGAGTGATAATAGCGTGTTAGTGTATTCGAGGTTTAATAACTTCCCCGTAAATGCGCCACTTGTTACGATTTTGTGCCATTTCTGTTGGTGTCTCTAGCCGCAAATGTTCGCGGTCTTCCGGACCTCCTGTCAGAGTCGCGTTTGCCGCTACGTTGGTTGTCTCGTAAATCATTGTCAAGTCATTGTTTGACCGCTACGCATTCTTTTTCAACCGATTCTATGCTCCTCAGATAAGTCTCTATATGGTAGTGCGCGATGAAAACCCATCGCGTAATGAGATGTTCAGATTACTGTCACTGAAGACCCGTTGTTTGACGGCCTCGTTGCTCACTTCACCATACACCGTCAAGAACGGTTGTTCGGCGTGCATTTACATTAACAGACTAGGTTTTGCAGCCATACTGAAGAACCAATTGCACAGGTGCGGGATACATCCACTCCTTTATGGAATAGCTTACGTCGTCTCAGCGGGCACAGGTTGACAAACATTGTTCTGAGACTGACAACCACATGTTCACTAAGGCATATGCAACTACCCAGATGAACACTGTCATTCAATAACTGAATATCATCACAGGTGAACGCAGACCCAGGTCCTTGTCAATTTGTAACCATAATCTCTACACATTTAAGAAGCAGTGTGCATTCTACGTTGACAAAATGATATCGCCAACCTCAAGACGTTTTAAGCCTCCTGTATGATTGATCACAGATTGCATGAATAAAATCTATCATGAAAAACTTGTCATCCGAGGGAAAGGTACGATACCACGGAAATGTTCACTCTCTATGGTCATCACTAAGAGTCTCATTCTTAGTAAGGTTCAAGAGAAAGATGAATAGTAGACTACTTTGTAGAATACCGCCGGTGACACATATTGGGTCTGATGAAATTCCGTAGTTGGTCACTGTGTTCGAAATCTCTCTATAAAATTTAACTGATCTCAACTGTCATACAATAATCGCCAGAAGGAAGCCCTTCGTTGAATCTCTAATATTCTACGTTACATGTGTTTATCTTGCAACCAAATATTTTCAAAACGGTACTTTCTTGGTGTTCTCAGTATTCCGTTCCATTAATTGTTTGTACTTGTTGGTGCCATGTGTGAGCACTTCCTTTTATTTATACTCTTCCTTTTGACCAGGTTGACCGAAATTTTCTTCCTTCGTCTGTTATACTTTGTTTCCCACTTCGTCCTCGTTTCCATGGTTATCTCGTGTTTGTATCTTCATTGATTTTTTTTGTTCACATAGCAATCGCCAGTCACTCTCCCAACAAGCCGGTTCTGATTTTCGTATCCAGTCGACGTCAGACTCGTCTCACAGCTCTTGATCTGGTCAGCTTTATCGCGTCCTCAGGCGATTCGAAAAAATGGTTGCACATGGACCCAGAACAGGTGGGGTTGGATTTCTAGCATTTTCTTTGGGACATGTTTTTAAGTTATTGCCTATTCCGTATGCTTATACTTATGTTGTATCCGGATCATTCCTAAAATAATGTGACGCTTACAAGTAACTAAATCACGGGCTATTATGCTGGACCTTGGATACTTCCGCTTTGAATGCGTTGACGAGGCACTGAACAATAGCAACGATTGAAGCCACTCTTTAACAGAATTGCTCGATAGAGAAGAACAAAACACTACTGTCACTTATGTCGAAACCGAATTCCAGTCTGTGAGTCACGCTCGCGTCAGTTGTTTGTTCCTCTAGAAGAAGTAAGCTGACCGAAACCTTTTTTTGTCAGTTAGGACGTCACATTCAGCGTTGACTGGTATGTAAACTGTTGTGTTCCATATCCCCTGGATTTGATGCTAGCCATTGTTCTGGCGTATTCTACTGTTGGTTTTCTCATATGGCCTCTTCGTCGCCCGAAAACAAGGTCTACAATCGGTCTGATGTCTAATAGTGCAGCTGTTTGATTATGCTTTCCATTTGATATTACCATTCATCAGGCTTTTGCAAATATATGAAGTTTGTGCGCATTATATATGAAAATCAAAGCCTTCCAAGCAGGTCATCGCAAATGATAGATGTGAGACGAATCATGCCGTACTGGGGTAGAGTGTCACATGTGCAAGTCATAAGACACGTTTGTTGATGTCAGGTGGTTCACACGTGTTGAGGTTTCAGTTGGCATTGGAATAGTTAGCCAAAGGAGGTGTGGTGTTTGGACGAACTGCTTTTGTGCACAAAGACGCAGATTTCAAAATCTGGTAGCAGTAACCTCAGCCGTTGATACCAGTGGCACTTTGACAATTCTACTATATTTGACGTATCTTACAGATAACTCGGTAAGCTCCATCCGACGTTACTTGATTGTCAGTGTCGATTGAATGGAAACCGATTGCATTGGAATTGAACTTTCACGAGCCGTTAGGAAGCCATTTCAGCACTTTTTCCTTCTCAGTAGCTGCCTTACGGTTCTCCAAACGTAACCGGCTTGACAACAATAGGTTAGAGAATAAACACAAACTAAGGAAGGTAGCCTCCTCAAACAGTCATTCAGATGTGGCAACAATATCGGACAAACGTTGAACGACTAAATGGCCTGTACCTCTTTATAGACATTCTGAACTGCATTAGAAATTCTGCGAGTGTTGTTCCCACTAATAACTGTGTAATACAGTGGTAAAAATAAGCTTTTCATTGACTGTTTAGATAATTTCATGCTTCAGAGACTGCACAACCTGTATCTGTTTACACTAAAACTGTTCGTACAAACCATCCATCTCCCTTGACCAAAACTACTTAAAATACGAGCAAGCGCGAACTCTTTGACCCGAACGAACGTGTATTTCACGGCAAGTACGTGTAAAAAAATCACACATTCACCAATAGTGTGTAGTCTGCTGCATTTATGACTTGTTTCGACTTTCGTGCACAATGCAAACCAATCCTGTATCATTTTAAATGCTTACTGAGTATTGTCTGAAACATTTGTCTGCCCAGTTGCTTCTTGTGAATTCTTTGGAAATTTGGTGAGATAATATTGTCTGTATGAGCCCTAATTATGTATCCCTTGCACACACGAACCACCCGGCGGTGAACATCTTGTGCAGATGGTCACACTTCTACGTCCTGAAAGTGAACCCCATGAATGACGAACATTGTTCTTACCAAGCGAGCATGCGCGCATACACGAATCAATAAGATCTTAATGGTTTGAGGTTCAAACTCCTTGCGCAAGTGATTGTTTCAAATAGTGCGGCCATTAGATACGCTGGTGACCGTAACTGCGGCATGACCTAGCAAGTTAGTGGTTGCCTCTGCCACCACTGTATTTTGCAAACCTAACGACGCATTCTCATTAACCCTCTAAGTGATGCATCCGTCAGTCTTTATTATGATCTATTCCAGATGGACGTGGTCGCATCTAGTGTTCAAGATCCGAACCTGCGTTTAACACTCTCGTTTGGGATCGGACTTCATCACGCTGGACTTCAAGCACGTGACCGATCGATGGTTGAAGAATTATTTGTGAACCAGAAAATACAGGTCCGTCCATCTTACCCATTTCAACCGTATGGTGTATGTGGCTTCCCCTTTGCAACGTGTCCTAAGTTGCTATGATCTAGTCGGAACACGTAAAACCATCAATGTATGTATTATTGGTTTTCAGCGTATCCTTTTTTAAGGAGAGATAAATTAAACTGTCTGTTGATCCTGTACAACCTCGGAATCGACCGGTAACGTGTAGTCGGTAGGAGGACGTCTCACTGCTAATTTACGCTTGGTAGATCGATATTGGTGATAAGCGTTAACTAATTTAAAGTGTACTGGTAAATTGAAGCGTTCACGTGTCGAAGATTGGAGAGTACAGTGATGCCAACGGTTTGATGCAGTACTAAATAGAATAACGATGAACACGGTAAATACAACATGGATTACAACTTTATGGAAGTCTTCACTGTACAGAACCAGTGGGCTGAATAATACATGGTGTCATATATACAATAAACAAGGTAACCAACCCAGTCGGATCGGAAGGAGGGTTACGATGTAAGATGAACGGCTTAATGAAAACAGTTTAAGTTGAACATCACTCACATTTGATTGTGACCTTCGCCTCTTTGTAGACTTTCTAGCCAGGCTCTTTCGAAAAAAGCACGACTCATCAGAGCACGTCAATAGTACATATCATTGCCATGGCCAAGCCTTTCATGATGCGACTGTTTTGGCCACTGTACCATTAACCTCACATTAAACACGACTGAATGAACGGGGCTCAAATTGTGTTTGATTTTCAAATCAGCTGTTCTGTATTGAAGACAAAACGGTAAAAAGCGTCGGAGATCATGAGGAAAACAATCACAATGGTGTCTGGTCGATATACACTGTCTTTATTTGAATGAACTATTTGGTATCTCTATGCTGTTCCGTGCTGTCACATATAATACGGTTCCTGTTTTCTGATCATTTTGGGGTTTGGGATAAGGCTAGGTGTTTTGTTGGAGTATCGATTATACGGAATTAAGCTAAGTGTCCGTTGTAATGAGTGATTACTAATTTCACTGTTTGTGGTGATCAATGCACTCTAGACGCGATTTGGTCGTAGCACTATCTCGACATCTCTCTAAGTCAGCATGGTTTTTTTCCTAGTTTATTTGTTCGGATTGAATTGTAGAGTTCCATTGACCTTTAGGTATGCAGTGCACGGCTGTTACAGAGGCCCTGAATACCACTTCTTTGGGCTAATCACTTTTGTTCGAAACCACCACTATAACACTTTTTGCTCGTTTGCTACTGTGTTGCATGTTTGTTCACGTCGTTCTATAGATTGGTAAAAAAACGTAAATGTTGTGGTGGTTTGGAACTGTATAGGATCCCAAAGAGCGATCGAATGTAAACGACTTATGTGCACCGGATAATCGAGCAAGGCTGTTTTCGGTCCGTAGATAATCTTATAAAGTTGGAATCTGGACGATTAGATCTAATACTCCGTAGTGTGCCTACCCCCTTCTCCTTAGAACGTTTCTTCTTCATGTTTCTGTGCAGGAACTACTGTTTTTCGTCCGTATACGAAAACTGTTCAGAGTATTTTACAAACCTGCATGTTTTAGTGAATTCGAGACCAAAAAGTCATTTTCACGGAAGGTAGGTTGTATGGGTCGTTATGTTTGCGCTCGGGATGCCAGTTGTCTGTGTTCATTCAACACGTTTGGGATCAGAGTATCCGCACAACTCGGAGGAGGAGTGAGTCGGATCAATATACTTCATAATTTTTTATGTCGATTCTCTTATGTGTCGGATCGCATAGCAGATTAAGTCAACTATTCGTCGACGATTCAGTGACGCACGTACCAATTCCGTTCTGTTCCCGTAATTGTCCTTTCTAGTGAACCGATAAACGGTATGGATGATTGAATGGTTGAGCCGGTGACGAACAGCGTTTCTAAAACTGACGTTTCAAGTAGATACCACAAGTTGACTTACTGCGATGGTCAACTTGGTTTTCTCACAATGACAGTTTGAGGAAGATCTAGTCCCTCTGCGCCGCGTACACTATACGATTTTAGGCTCCCTTGGTTATGAGCGAATACTGTTCACCCGGAATATCCGTAGGAATGTAGTGTTTATTGAAAACTGCCCCTCTTGTGACCACTGACCAACTGTGTAACTCCGTGGGGGCTCATCATATAATCTCATAGCTGGAACACGATTGTAGGTGATGGGTTTATTGCTGAAGTACAAATGGTATTCGACCCTCCCGTTGTAGCTGTAGCCTATCGTCTTGCTGTCTGCCAAATGAAACGTCTATAAATGTGTTTCATAATAGGCTTAATTTCGTAGGTACCGGATGAATTTGGCTGTTGCGAATTCATGAACAAATAAGATAATCATGTCACTAAAGTTTAAATAACATGACATAACGTTTGTATGTTTTTGTCAAGAGATTCTGTATGGAATCTCCGTTAGAATCACACGAAGTCGAGTATTTTACAGTACTGGACCTAGTCAGCATGCTTGAAAGCAGCTCTTTGAACTTCACAATGGACGGTTTTTCTGTACATTATATAAAATGGAAGTAACTCATGAAATATTGCATGCTGTTGATCAACTACGTCGATGTATTCACGCTTCACAAGCAGTGTGTTTCATGCTGTTCGAAAATGAAAATGGTGTAGCAAAGTTGGTTAATCTTAGTGACGAGATGGATTTGACGATGACATCCATATGTACTAATATTCGTGGATATTTGTTACCAGGTATTCGGATGTTCGCCGAGCTGGGCATTTTGGTTGCAAACATTTCATCACCAAACGAGTCGATATCATCAATGAGTAGATGTTTGAGCATGGAGGTTGGTGAAGTTCCATAGATGCTTGCTCTTTTATACCAGAGTGAATTGACCGTTTGACCCGAATTCCGATTGGTAACTTCTTGTTGCTTTCGTATTTTGGCCTTAAATGTGATTAGTTTGTCCCCGTCATTTAATTGAGTAGTTCACTCCGTCTTTGGAACTCGATCCGGTTGGTTATCTATTGTCTCGCTTTGATCACCGGTCCGACCCATTCAAGTTGTGTCGTTCGAGCTTGCCTGCATTCAGATCTGACAGCAACAGGAAGCGATCAGTCACACTCCAGATCAAAAGGTTCAACGTCGTCGGAAATAATCAGCCTGGCTTCAGATGAAAGTTTAAATGCAACGGGAAATATCCAAGCTTGGCGAACATTCGAATATCTCAATCGTTAAGCTGAACCACAAACAACAACGCTGTTTACAGCTGTCAGATATTGGTTTTCGTCAGAATTGCAAGCGTGACTGTTCCCATGTGACAGTTGTTTCTGTTTGTGTTAGGTGAGTATAACCTGGCTGGAGCTGATTGCTTGAACACTTGATCTAATTAAACGAATGCATATGTGTCGATGGACGAGATCATTGCGTAACCCACTACCTGGATGTTGTAAACTTACTCGCTCACATCTCTGCTCGCATGCACCGGTTATTTTCACGCATTTTATCACTCTCATTTGATGCGCCACCGTCTTCGTTTTCGCTTGCGCTGGTACAGATCAGTTTGTATTTCTCCTCCTTACTTCTACCGCAGATCCTCATCGCCACGTCCACTTTAGCCTGGGGCGTGAATTTCCCTGCTCACTTGGTCGTTGTCAAAGGCACGGAGTTTTATGACGGAAAGACTATGCGTTACGTGGATTATCCAATCACAGGTACGTTTTGGGGGTAGCAGATTGCCATTCATGCTGGATCTTTGCATTTCTCTCATGGTTGCTTCGTCAGTTGTGGTTCATCTGGTTGTGCATGTGGTTCTCTTCTTTTTTATTTGTCTGTCTTGCAAAAGCGTCTGTCGTAAGACTCGGTAAATAACAAACGTCTGATTTTAGATGAGACCCAATTGTGAAAAGTCAGGGCTTCGGCGGGATTCGAACCAGCGACAGAAACACCATGCATCAACGCGGCAAGCTGGTTTGAATCCAGTCGAAGCCCTGACTTTTCACAGTTGGGTCTCATCTAAATTCATAAATCTGCCACACTACTTATTAGTAATACGAACGTCTGATTGTCGATGTCGCTGTCCGACTCTGGACCACAGATTAACCCTGTGTGTTAGTGAACTCAACCGTTATCAGTCATATACATTCAGACTTGTCTAAGTCCATAGTCTAATAAGTTCCATGATATAAAACATTCTGTGATGTAAGGGCGGAAAATCTATGTAATATTATGCAACCAGGACTCATGCTTCCTTGCGTTCGCTTATTTTTCCCAACGTACTGTTAAATTCTGGCTTCCCAGATGTACTTCAAATGATGGGTCGTGCCGGTCGTCCCCAATTCGATGATCAAGGTAAAGCGGTGATTATGGTCCAGGACACGAAAAAGGCGTTTTACAAACGCTTTCTGTACGAACCGTTCCCCGTGGAAAGTTGTCTTCTACAAGTGCTTCCGGACCACTTGAACGCTGAGGTTGTGGCTGGAACAATCAGCACCAGACAACAGGCCTTGGACTATCTAACATGGACCTTCTTCTTCCGTCGGCTTTTAGCTAACCCAAGGTCTCTTTCTGATTCATTTTGTTAACCAGAAATAGGCTTTTCATTTTTTTCACATTTCTTGACGTGGTACTTTCTGGCACCCCGTTACCTTTCGGTTTGTAGCTTTTTTTTCTTCCCACGGAATTGTTGCATGAGATCAGGCACCCTGTTCGGTCTAACTTTTTCAAGTGACTGCCCAGTTCCAGTCAGAGAGCTGACATACTAATTTATAGTCCCTGCTTTAATAACGTCGCTGTCGATCAGTGTGGTTTTTGGAAATCGGCTTCAATGTGAAGAGATTAGGCTAATTGTTGTTGTACTGAAGTTGCATACGGGAATTTTGCATAAGAATCAAACTTTTCTTGTTGGTAGTATCTCCACAGCAATCTGTAGTAAGAGTTCTCATCGGATTCGAACTTATGACAATCGATTGTAAATACAAGAGTGAGAATATGCCGTCACTCACCTAAGTTTCAGGTGTGGAATATACCACGCCGATGTCTGAGTCATTGCATACATGAGCTTGGGCAACTTCCTCAGCATGTGTGCAGAATAGGCGGATTCTGCTGACCGATCTGTTTGATTCTTCTCGTTGGCCCCACGCATATGCCACCCATAGGTTTGTCACGTAGTACTCTGTTTGCTAATGCTGTTTTAGGCAAGAATCAACAATCTGATGCCCAGTTCATACCTGTATTTCCAAAAATGAAGACTGCAACGTCGAAGCCCTGTTCACCGTACACTTCTCCGCTTACTCTCTGATACTCAACTAACAACAAGTTTCCCTGGTCAGCGATATTATCAGATATGGATCGAATTCTCCTGGTCGTTGACATTCATGTTACGTCCTCCTGAAGTCCTTTTTATTTACCGATTACTTTTCTTCCTCGGTGTCCGGTTTTCCATCAATCTCCATGAATCTGTTGTGTTATGTTGGTTGTGGCAGCACTTCTGATTACGCGTTACTCACATGTATATTCTAGTGAATACCGTTATTCCTGAAGTCGTAGGGGCCCACCAACTAATAACAGCACCACTACGATCTTGTTAGTAGAGAAAAGTCGTGTTGTGTTTTAAAGTTTTATCGTCAGAACAGTGCTCATCTACCGGTCTGTATCTGTTTATATCTGTGGTCACAATCTGGCTGATTCTAACTATCACTTCAAGGCTACCGCTACACTGATGCATTTATTCTCATACGTTCGCCGGTTGACGCATACACACTACTTATCTTCTCGACATATTTGACAAATCGGTTTACAAACGCTTACAAACTGTTTGCCCCACACTTCAGAGACCATTATGAACTGGAAAAACAACTGTATTTGTTCGATGCAACGCCGACGACGATCGCTTTGTTCACCAATGTCTGTGGCGCCTATTATCTCCATCATCTGTTTTACTATCAGGTGCTGAACATTTCAGTTGTAATCTGTTCTCGGACTGCACATTTAGGTTAACCGAACGTCAGCACGCTACCCACATGTGTGTCATTAAATGCAATGCTAACCGATGACGGCTTAAACTTTGCTTATCAAGTTCTGATGATCTTTTCTCGAGTACCTCTTACTCGTCTGTGAACAGCATCTGACCATGATTTTGAACGGTTACATTGCTTAACTTTCGAATACTCCGCGAATCGTTCACTTTTTTGATCTCATAAAACTTGTTGGTGTTTTTACTCAACTCTTTTCCCTTATCTGACTTCTAGCTATTATGGGCTTGAGGATTGTCAGCCAGCTAGTGTAAGTGCGTTTCTTTCCGGAGTGATTTCGGACGCCTGTAACCAACTTGTTCAATCCTCCTGTCTGGAATTGGTCGATCCAACACCGGATGGTGTTATGGTGAGCACAGCGCTCGGTCGGATCGCCTCCTATTACTATCTCTCCCACAAGACAATGCGTTTATTTGCTGATAGTCTCAAGCCATCCTCGGATGTTCACGCGCTGTTGCAGTTGCTGGCGGTACGTTTCTGTTGATTTAAATCTCTGTTGTGTTCTTTTCGATGGAGTGTGGTCAATTGATGAGGTAGAGAGCTTATTGACGACGAATATGTGGACATCACGGTATGTGAAACAACGTCCGGCTTCCAATGTGCTAACCCCACCGTACCAGTATGTATTCCAGCACTAATCATCTGGACTGTTCCTGCCGTCTTGGTTTAAGTAGCCTGGCAATATCAGACTTACAAGTGGTCCAGTATGTCATCTGGCATGATAAATCCTGTGATGCGAAATTCGAATGCTCGTTTTTTCTTACCTATGTGGGTCTTCTTGAGTCAACCTCAAGTGTTTACAAATGGCCACGTTGTGTGACCGTTTTAATTGTCATTTTTATTATATACTAACGAATAACAATCAGTGCGCGGGTTGTTATCGGTTGGCATAAATCGTTTACCTTCCATATGCTCGTACCTGAGATCGGAGCGCACTCTACGGGCAGTAATTATGTTCAAACACACTTAGGTTGTTTAGTCGGTTGTGTATGACATTGCCTCGAAATCACTGCTCATTCTAGGCTCACCTACGTATCCACTCATCCTGACCTTCTTACTACCGAACTTACTATTCTGTAGGGTTGTAAAACAGATATGACCGACTAGAAATTAGTACAAAATTAGCCGGTAGCTTAATTGCTTAGTAAAGATGACTCTACAAAGTACGTAACCTAGTTCCAAAGGTATCGTGAAGATTGCGAAACATAGCTGCTGTTTCGTACAAACATCGACACAGTTCGTAAGGCTTTGCATGATGCGGGCTTTTTGATAACCCATTAACGCTGCGCACACGAGAGAAAATGCATCTTTTGTGTTCACGATTGCGCGAGATCTAAAGTCTGAAAAAATGAACATCAAAGACAAGTCATAGTCATTTGGAATACCAGAAGGTTCGTGGATATTCTCTCATCGTCGGTCACCCGTTTGCACAAACCGTAAAATGTGAGAGTACTCAACGAATAGTCATTGGAACACAAGTTATGAAAATCACAGACTGATAATATTGTAAATAGCAGCGACAACTTTTCAAGTACGTCTTGGATTGGTCCAACTGGTTTTTGTCGACGGTAGAATACATTGACCACTGAAAGTACCGAACAGTTGCTGTCACAGGCCAAACATTTCAGTTCACCTCTTGTCAAAAAATAGTTTTAAAACCAACTTATTTAGTTGATCATGTCGACTCGATTTCTCTAGTTCCCTCTGCATTCTCAATCTACCCGGTTTGACGATTCAAACATAATCTTGATTTCTTATCTCGTATTTTGGACGTACGTCGTGTTATCTTCCGATTAGCAGTTTATTTTCACAGTCGTATGTGATTTTCCTAGATGGTTTTTGCCAGTACTGTATATTCTCGTTCTGACGTAGAGTTGAACCGTTAAACCCTGTGTTTTTCAGGCGTGTTTGTTCACCTCCTCATGTTCAAACATACCACGTGATCACCCCCAGGATGACTACTGGCCACATGACCACATTTTCTATTCAAAATATGAGGAAGCACCATATTTGCGCATAATTCTGAACTTTACTTCGTTACACTCAGTCAGTTGGCCCTAACAACGTCGACCGTGACATCATTATGTGGCAGTGTAATTTCTCAGGTGTCAGCCTTACCTTATATTTTGATGTACAATGGTTGGCGTATACATCATCTTTTTTCGATGGAAACTATGTTATTTAATGATTCCAATTGTTCTGCATTCTACTTAGTGATGCCTGTAGTAGCTCTTACCAACTGTCCTAACTGAAGACACTCATTTGAGGTATCCTTGGTCCGAACTGACCACTTTAGCCTCATAAATCGCTAGTCTGATCATGGTCATTTAATCTGGATTTACGTGTACGCATAGAAATTGTCACTCCGACACCCGGAACTTCATAAGTGTCACTCAACAACACCGTAAATCTTTGCCCCACTTTCACTTGATGAGATACGTGCTTAATCTTGCTCAGTCAAGTTTACCTAACGGGCAATGAGTGAACGCGACAAAATCATGCTGGTTATCAAATAATCTGGACCGTGGCAGTCCTCGGCTATTTCTGTGCATACAACGTCGGCTGGTAAGTTCGGGTCAGTACAACTTTACTAGGAGCCAGGATATTCGGGCTCCGATTGTGCAGTAGTTTCTTGAGTTAACGAAATGGATCATTTTCGTCACCAGCCGTCGTGAAGTATTTAGCACTGGTTGACGTGGTATTCGAAGCAACACCACCAATGTGGCCGACTTCATTCATTCAAGATGTCGTTGGGCATTCGGAACCCAAAAATGGTAATGTTTAGCGAAGTTTTGTTAATCCAAAATTGCTAGTGGGTGTCGTGTGCACGAAAGTAGTTGAAACAGCCTATCAGGTTTTCGTGGTTCTGATCACAATGATCGGTGTGATTGTGTATATTCACTCATTGTCCGTATAGTGTACACAATTTGATTGTTTCTTGTTTGCGATTGATGATGGAGAGCAAGTGGTCTGCTTTCTTATCTGATAACATAATTTTTTGTGTACTTTAATGTTAACATTACCATCATTCTCACTGTGCGTCTTGAGCTCGCGCTCTGATTCTTTCAATTGTGAATAGAATGTCATTTACATTCGATTGCTGCCTTCGCATTCAACTAGACTCTCCAGTCTACCTGTCTCTTATGAATAAAGGCACTAGGTTCGAGCGTTGCTGTTATTGGACTTCGTCATTGCTACATGTTCTTCTCTCCGGTTTATATGCTAGAGAGACGGCTGTTGTGCCACCGATATCAAATTAGACATTACCAGTTTATCACACTGAAGCACTAAGTCTTACTCTTTGTGAGCAGTGTTCAACCTATCTTATCAGGATGGTGTTTTTCAATGATATTCCAGCTATTCTCAGCCGGTGTATGATCCAGTAAATGTCATGGCAACTGACGTATTTATCTCAATATCATCGACTTCTCTTTCCTTTCGTAGAATGCACATGAATACGATCTGCTTCCCGTGCGCCATAACGAGGATGAGATGAACCGACAGTTGGCCACTATGTTGCCTCTTAAACGAATCGGTCTGTTCGATTGTCCACACACGAAAACACATCTGTTACTACAGGCACATTTCACGCGATTGATTGAGCTACCGGTCGCAGACTATGTTACGGATACGCGTTCGGTGTTGGATCAGGCGACTAGGATTGTACAGGTATTATTGTAATGTACTTACATATAAATGGCAATGAATCTTCAACAAACAACTTAGTCAGTTGATCTAAAAAGTTACTGTCACTACAGTTTTAACTCGAACAACGGTCGATAAGATGATTGCGTGCATTTGAATAGTTATTTAACACTTGTATCTTACAGATCGCGTTTCGATTACTATTCTCCACCCTAGCCATCTGTTAAAAATGAGTTGTTGTATGCATCACTGTGTTAACAGGTTCTGCTGACGCCTGGTAGTCTGCATAACGATTAATGCACCGATTTTCAGTCCGGCCTCCATCGTCCAAACACTGCCACGCACTAAGCTGAGAAGCTTTTTTTTGTAATAACTGTAATCTACACGTGCGGTTAATCGGCTCCAACGTAAGCCATTGAACTATAGGTTTGATAACGGCCGATCGTATTCGTTAGTTCTGCATGGTGAAGTGCGCATTTTTTCCTGACGAACTTGCATTTTTGTTTTTTAAGATCGGGTTACTTGGATCGTTTGTAAAGTATTTGTTGATTAAGTGTTAACAAGCAGTAAGGTGGGTACTAGAGTGCTGTTCTTCTTTTCTGGTTAATAAGTGACGCCATGAAAATTGAAGACATAATAAGCTGTCATCAAAATTTGTTTTTCAGCTGGAGTAAACGTGTCTGGAACACATATTTGAATGGCTTACACTTGATGTAATCAGTAGGCATTGCAAAATAATGACGTTCGCCACCAATCATAGTGATCCGGTCACGATAAATAGCCATCGATTTTTGGCATAACTTCATATTCTGGATTTAGATTTTCAGCGGTTATATTACGTCCCAATTCTCATTCGTTTTTATTCCTCTTAGCCGTCTTTGTCACCTAGTTGTATTCTTTCTACAGTCTAGTAAGGCTGAACTTTAAATTCGTTTACACTGCTGCTCAACTCATATGTGTTTGCTACGTTTACATAAGTTTCTTATAATTTTTGGCTACTCAGTATTGCTGACTTAAGAAATATTCACTCTTACTAAAGATCTGTTAGTTTCACCCTCACTGGTAAACATATATATTGATCGTAAGTTATACTTTTCTAGATTGCTCCCATCTCCATCTGAGTGCAGCAAGCCCGTCTCATCTCCGTTTTTCTTTCCAATTTCGTATTCAGTGCTATCCTGCACTGAGAGTTCTGATCTTAGCGATGGCGATGTGAATCCTCTTATAACATACAGAATCGTGAATATAGGCTATGCCGTTGTTTTTTGCTCTACGCCGCCGTGCTGCTTTAATACCGGCAACTCTTATGTTTACACCAAACTATGACGGTCTAGATTCAGCCGAAAGTTTTAATCACCCCAGGTGCTTTATCATGGTTGGCAGTGATATTGTTGAAATAGTCCCTTTACTTATCACTAAAGTCCGGTTGGCTTTTGCTAACCTGAGGTACTTCCGGTGTCGGCGTGGCATTCGGCTATTACTAGAAGGCAAGCTGTCCGAAGTGACAGTTCTTGCGATACTGCTCTGCGGGTGAGAAACTCGATCGCCCCATGCCGATAACATTTGCTGGTTATCTCTTTTTATCAACCGTCTAGGGAGCATTGTCTGTGTGTAGTGAGCATCAAAGACTCATGGTGACGAGTGTTAGGAACAGATAACCTCCTGTTACTTGAAGTGGTTTTACTTCATCGGTTAGGATGGCATGGATACGTCTCAAGCATGCCAGCTGAGCACCTTATTTACGCTGTCTATGTTCGGCACGGTATACTTTCCATGACTCGGTGCACAAGTTTCAAGAAATAGGCATCAAGTTGATCGGACCCACAATGTGGTTGACTAAAACAACTGAAAAGTGTGACCGCGAGCCGTGCTTGCTGCAGTGACCATCGGTTGTTGTCACTATTGAACGATAGTTTATATAAGAAAGAACAAAAATCGTGTCAAGTGTATCAAAACTATGTGTGGTGTAGAACCGATAACATATTGTTCTCCTCTGTTGTGAAGGTACACCTCTGTTTACTTTTCCTCTGTTTTCGTCCATTATTTCAGGGTATTGAATTGCCACTCAGTCTGTTCTCTTATTAGTGAATAATAATAACTGTTAGCTTCTAGTTCTGTCTAAACTTTCCTGACATCTTACTGAACTTACCGAGAACGTAGAACTCAGATTACTGGAGTTCCTTTCTGTTATAGATGTGAATGTATTACTAAAACATACCATCACCTGTCCTCTAGATTAAGAGTGTATTGATTGTAATATGGGTTATAGTTATTAAATTATCTTTGCGTCAGTCATCGGATCAATGGTAAATTCAATTACTCTGCTGAAACAAAGTGATGTCCTGATATAGCCCCTTCCCGTAACAATGATTGACCGGCAGTTCACTGAGGAAATCTTTAGATATTTCAAATGGAAACCTACTGTTCTGATCACCCCCATCCTGTCGTCTCCACATATTGCGTGCCATCCAAATACATTTGAGTAACGTGAAGTGGCTGAGGAAGAAAGGTAACGATGGCTAACTATTGTTGATCGCATCCGGACTAAGGATCTCATAGCTCACACAGTTAAGTTAGAAGCGAAAGCAAATTTTCGGATTCAATGGCGTGTATGCCCTTCATGATTTGACTGAATTGTCTATGAGCTGAGGACAGTTAATGAAACATCACAATGCTAATTGCAATGCATCTACTTGTATCGATTGGTTTATTTCCGACCGTTTTTACTGAACTACATCCTTTTCACCTCTGTATTTTGTCTGATTTTCTTGGTTTTGTGGCAGTTAAGCATCGGTACCAATTGCGATTGTAATGCTTTTCAGAGCATATCATAGTTGCATATTAACCACTATGCTTCGTTTATTTATAAACGCTTGTGATATCTCTCCACACCTCTGACAGTGTAGTTCCCAGTTCACTTACATACTTTGAATTTGTACTCTGTGGATAATATCACGAAATACAGGTGTTTCCATGATTCAGTTGGCGTTCTGATGTGGAGTTGTTCACAAAAAAAGTAACGTTAAATTCGAACTGCTTGTTATAACCTTTGGAAGCCCGAGTTGTCTGTTCGTTTCTAGTCTCGTTTAGTTTTCATCATCATCATCATGAGGACTACAACTATCAGAACTATTAAATGGAAGTTAAAATAACTTCTGTATAATGTATTGTCAAAACTTGCTGGTAGTTTCCTCTAACCGTGGTTCATTTCTGGTACATTCCTTAGTTAGTCATGACCTACTTCAATATATGTACTCCGTGAATTCCAGTAGTCGATGACCGGATTATGCTGCGTGAAGTTGGGATAACACTTGACCGCTTCTGGTGTTCTTCATCCCAAAATGTTCCGTCTTCACGTTCCCTTCTGGATATCTCTGTAATGAAGCTGGAAAATGACCTAACTGGAGAAGTCTTGATTGCGAATAAAAACTGTTCAACAACATTATAATACATTTAAACCTAGCGTTGTCAGTGCAATATCAAATCGTGGGCACCACCGACAGATACATCCGCTACACTAACTGAGCAGAGGCTGTTTCGTCATCAACATCCACGGAGACACATGTTTCAAATGAAGTTAACTTCATCACGAGACATTAAAATAAGCGCATTTGTTACGTCGTTAGGAATCGGCACACTTCACTTTATCAAGTAGCGGATTGAACGGGTTATCCGATCGAAGCGTACGACAAGTCAATAACCCAAACGATAGCTAGGGTTCAAGTCGCAGGACCCTCGTAGCTTAACTCCATGAAAAAAAATTCTGTAGGTTTTTATGCACGATGTTCTTTTCCGTGGTTCCATATGCTGTTCCGTATGATGTGGTTTACATAATCATTCGATTGGTCTCGAAAGCCAAGTCATTCGTGTATCCATTTGGAACCACTATCATCCTAGATAACACTGGAATGAATGTTGGCCTCATGATCGACATTTTGAATAGAATTGTATGCAGTAACAAATGAACAAACGTAACTTATCTCTCTGATCAGCACCCCCACGTCGCGAAGTGGTCCATTTAGATAAAGTGCAATTGTCTCATGAAATTCACTCTGTGAAACACAAATAAATAGAACACAATAAATAGAACCATAGTAACAATTTCCTAAAACGCTTAGCCTTCTGTCGTAAATACTCAACAAGAAAAATTCAGATTTGCTTCTTTACTTCCCAATCCAATGTAATGTTTTTTTGGGTGCTCATAAGTGACTAGCTTAATTATATAATGTTGTTATCATCTGCAGTAGTTTTTTGCCGCTGAAAAAACTCGCACCCCAAATTAGTGTAGATAGAGTTTGAAATTTTTACTGTCGAGTTTCAACACAGACTGTACTGTGACTAAGTTCCGTATTTTAAGGTACCTTGTTTTGTGTACAAATTCTAAAACTTGCTAATTTCACGATCAGTGTTCTTGATACTCCTATTGTCTGATGCCTTCTAGCTTATAAACATAGGAGTTGATTCTTCTTTAGACTATTAGACCAACTATCTGACTAAACCAGTTGAACTGTTTCCAGTGTATTAATTGAGAATTACAAAACATTCACTAAAAGTTGAAGAAATTACTAACATTTCTTCTATGTTATTTGTTGTTCAACAGTTCACAGACCAACTCTTTTAATTCTGAGCAGAGACCTTATGAATTGTCTGTACTGAGAGTTTATATTAACCGTGCTCATCTGTTGTCTTACGATAAACTGAGTTCTAATCATATACCCCTTGACTCCGGTTTATAATTTAGGCCATGCTGGACGTTTGCGCTCAATGTGGTTGGTTGGCCGCCAGTCTGAATTGTTTGATACTCATGCAGATGCTTACCCAAGGTGTTTGGGCTGAGGATGTTGGCAGCAGTTTACTCCAGCTGCCTGGCATTCAGTCGGCACATTTGGACGTGTTCAGGTACGTTATGTCATGTGTGTACAGGTATGTATGCGCTCGCGCTACTCGTTCATTCCTGAGTTGGCAGAGAGCGTTCTGTTGTTGACGATTTTCTGTTGATTACCAATTGGTTGTCAGGTGTTTGGTTCATTTAAATTGAACGTTATTCATATCTGATCGCATTGTTCGCATTCGATAGAACTGTCTAATTAGCCCGTTTCGAAATGGACCACTGGATTCCGTTTGCGCTCCAATTAGTGTTCGGTGCCACATGGCTTTGAATTTTCGTCTTTGTTTTTCATAGGCAACTGAGTTAACCACTACGCAGTTATGGGTGAGTCGATTCAGAATAGAGTATTACAACTTGCTCGTAACGTTATATTATACTCAGTCGATTTGCCAATAACACGCTAAACACGACGCGCAAACTGTTTGACTTGATTCATTTTAAATTTAGTGCCGACATCTTACAACTACGCAGTTAGCTTCCAATAATCGTGACGTCCTCAGACAAAACGGCGTAGCGAACAAGCCCGTTTTCGCTTATACATCATCATGCCAAATACATAACATTTATGTGAAACATTGTTGTCAGCTTTGTGTCTACGGTTAAAAGATAAATGTCTGTTTCTGGAGCTTCCTTTTGTGTTTACTCATTTACTTGTTCCTGTGAAACTCGTTACGTGGGTCGCATGACCAGGCGCTTATGTGAACGTATCCGTGAGTATCATCCAACATGGATCAGTAGCGGAGTCACCAACGTAATTACCAGCGCAATTGTGACACATGTTGTTGATTCACACCATACCATTAACCCGGCCTCTTCTTTCCGTCCGATTTGCCGAGTCAAGGTCAATCATTCAAAAGCCGTGAGATGCCGAATTTTGGCTCGGTTGTTTGTTTGCAAGGTGTTGGCGCCTTGATGTTGTATGTTTGAATATAGACGTAGCTATTTTTAGTAGTTAGGTTCATTCCCCTCCCGTTCTTTTTTTTTTACTCTTTTTTTCCTTCGTAGTTGTGTAGCAGTTAAGCATCAATGTGAACCACTGATGTATTGCTGTCTATAGTGATGAATTTTGGCTACAGCTGAGGTGATCGGAATCTGACTGAATAACCCAACCTTGTGTGCACAGAAACGCTTTGTTCAGGTTTTGCGTTTGCCAAGGCCCACCACTCACACTATGATCGACCAAACTAGTACAGTACCATTGGCGTCATAACCGTGACGTAACTGCATCACATCATCATAGACAGCAATACATCAGTGGTTCACACTAATAGTTAACTGCCACACAACCACGAAGGAGAAGAACAAAAAAGGATACCCTGTATATGAAGAGAGGAAGGAAAATAAGTGAAAGGGGAGGGGACCTAACCACTAAAAATAGCCAAGTCTATATTCAAACATACAACATCAAGGCGCCTACACCTTACAAACAAACAATCGAGCTGTAAGTGAACGTAAGGCGTTATCAGCAAAACAGCTTCTTTACGGCTTTCACTGCCCCGCGTCATTAAATGCATTCTACTGACAACTCGACCAAACGACGACAACATTCACGCCACTGAGCTCGGTTAGCTGCCATCTCACCTAAAGTTTCAAGCCTTCGACTATGTGAGTCGCGAGGACCCCAGCCTGGGAGACGAACCAGATTTAGTGACCAACCCCTTCGTGAACGAGTTCATTTGTCTACGCCAAGTCATCATCTGTCCACCTCGCATTTTGCGCCAATCGGCCGCAGCGTCGGCAAACAGTGCTCGGTGTGACAGACCACTAGATGGCATCCTTAGTACATGACCTAACCACCTAAGTCTGTGCAAGCGTAAGAATTGAACGAAGGAACTCGTTTGACAATCAGTGCCAAACACCCGCTTCCTAATCTCCTCGTTGCTTACTCGCTGGTGCCACCCGATACTAACGATTGAACGCATCAAAACGTTGTCGCCTTATCTACCGATGACATATTTGACTTTAATTAAGCTGGTTACGTGTTTTTTTCCTTTTCCCCCTGACAACAGTGTTTCATATAAATCTCAAGTTACTCACCAGTACTTTCATATAAATGTTATGTATTTGGCCTGATGAAGAATAACCAAAAACGAGCTTGTTCGCTACACCGTTCTTTCTGATGACTACTATGGGGATTTTTATCTAGCCACGACATTGTTGATTCGGATTAAGGGTACACCGACCGTGTGTTCTGCCGAGAGAATCTAAAAACTTGTACATTATCAACGTGAATTTAGTTAAGCTCGTAATTACTATAATTTGTTCATCTCTAATGTGGTGCTCCGTAGTGCAGTTGTCAACACGGCTGATCCGTTTCGCGTTGATTAGGTTTCAAAATTCATCTCTTGTTAGACTGTCCATCGCTTAAAACTTGTTTCCTACTATGCCCATTAAACTGGTCATTTGCAGTTCTGTTTGTCCGTTACTCCCGGCCAACTGAATCTTCATGTTGCCAACTGATGTCCCTTGTACGCTCTTCCGACGAATGTTGAGCGACGCACGTATAACCAACGACGCCGAATATCACAACCAAATCAAGTCACTGGAACCGTGGTACTATTTATATAAACAGTATGGTTAAGTACAGAAACAAACCTTAATTTGTTTTCGTTCGCGGGATACGGTACAATGATTGGCCGCAATAGATCCTCAAGGGTTCAACAAGCACAAGTGCAAGCACAGGCGACCAACAGCGAAGGACGAACCGACCAAATTTGAACGGGTCAATTGTATGTGTCTAAATATCCGGCCTTCGGGCAGACCTCTTAGTTGTTAATCGTTTCATGATGGCCTGTAAGGAGGCCGTATTTACAGGGGTGGGGATGGTGCGGTTGACAAATAACAATGAGTATGTAAGCAAGTGAGTGAGATTCAATGGCTGAAAGAGGTAGACCGGAGAAATTAATACCTTTAGACGCGGGTTGTGAGAATAACAATAACAAGCGTCTAGTTAGACTAGGTCATGGGAAAGAGTGCGACAGGGTCAATCGAAGGGAATTTTGACCTCTAAAAATGTCGTACAACGAAAAGTACGGTAGCCTATTGTTGGCTGCTTGACTTTATGGGTCATTAATCTCTTAACATGGATTTTCAGCGTAGTCTGCGCCGGGACACCGTAAGTTGATAAGTAATTCCATCTATCTATCATACCATTGTCCTTCACGCGCTGCTCTATTTAACCTAGCGTGTTACTTCGATTAATCGAAGGCGTACCTGATTTTTCATGGATCTATCCAACAACTCGTTCTACAAAACTGCTCTCGCATTTGTTATGGTTTGAATCATGTAATGCGGCTCAGGTAGCCTTTGTTTTGTTACCATGTGTAAACAGTCTCTCATCCATTCTCGTTCTTTCAACGGATCATTTTATCTCGTTAGCAACGTCCTTGCCTAACGTCTGCTTCCGTGTTTGTTATTCGTTAGTTCTTGAAATTGACCTCTCATCAATGTAATGAGGGGTGAAGGAACAAAATGTATTATCTCACTAAGTTACTGAAGTCTATCTTTTTCAGAAATCATCCACTTTGGTGTTTCACCTCTCCGTTGCTTTTTTTTCGCACACAGGCGCCCGGATATGACTCCGATCACTTGTTTGCCAGAACTAATCGACTACGTGACTCCGAATATGGAACGCTTGGACGGGATGCTGAACACTCGATTCCGTTCGAGTGCGCTGTCTGAACTACGTCAGGTCAGTGTGTCCTGCATGTTTGTATCTTTCCGTATGGCGTGGCCAAGTATCCATTACTGCTTACAGTTTCGGTTACTTGTGTGATTAATCGTTTATATTTCGACTCAAGTAGGTTTAGGGAACTATCCACGCTCACGGATTTCCTGCCGATAAAGTGTCTCGGGTTGTCGCACAACTTAGGCACGGTATAACTGAGCTTGGAAAGCCTGCGAAACAAGACTGCTATGCTATGATCAGCAAAGTCAACTCATCACAGACGCATGCCGACGAATTTCATTATTGTGGTATTCTTACATTGGGTGAATGTTTTGAAGGTATCAATGTTCGATAACAAATGCCCTCCTATACATCCTTCGTTCAGGTTGGTTTGGTTTCACGGTCGTATTAGAGTTGCATTATATGCCCCGATCGTACTGTAGCGAAAAGGCGTCCAATAAAACACAATCCCTATTGTCCAGCTCGATAGTTACCATGCCACACGTGCGCTCGCGATTTTGAATTACAATTCCAGCCCACAACAACCCCAGGTTTCCGCTCACATGTCGTGTGCACTTTCGCCCGGTTTATTTGTGTGATTGGCGCCTTCTATCCGGGGGTTTTCCGCCTGCTATTCCTCGTCCGTTGATCCGATTTCGTTGAGCAATGGCTTGTCCGGTCGCTCGTGTGATCCTCCGTTTGTCCACTGTGGGCTTTGACCGTACTCCACGACCGTGTCGAGATATTCCCGCGAGTGTTGGAATAATCACGCCTCCGATTTGGTCATCCATCCTATTTTGGCTGCCATGTCTCGCCCGTTGGTCCGATCCGGTCAAGCGATGACTCATCCGGTCATTCCGCGGAGAGTTCGAATACTCGCACCTCCTGCCTGACAGCTCACCACAGTATGAGTGTTACAGATGGTGTAAATTGATGAACCACATCTGAGTCTCATTTGTGTGATGTGTAATCTCATCAAATTATCCTACATCACATGCACAACTCCTGAGTCGCGTTTACCTGTAAGCCACGTATCATCACAAGAGAGTATACGTGTAGGCAGTACATTTGCGATACTAAATCACCCCAAACTGGATATCCGATTTTATATCTCACGATAGATTGACTCAATCATATCTACAGACTTTTCGAAATACCATTTCCTTTTTGAACTGTCTCAAGGTGTGTCTCTGTCACCTACATGGGAAGTCCCTCTAATGTAAATCAAACGGATCTTAGCAACACTTTTTGTAGATAACAATGTTCCATAGTTAGGTAAAGTGCGGAGATGTGATCAATGCAGCTGCGTCTCGCGAATGTGGTTCTCACTTTCCAGTTAATCTACTAAGGACTGCAGCCACATGCATTTTTGTCACATTAAGAGTTAGACCATTTCCACAGTTTTGCTAAACTTTTTTAACAGATGGAGAAAACCTAAGCAGTTCATTCCCTTGATGAACTTGAATAGGGCAATGAGGAGACGCAACTCATGTGTTGTTCTCCGGGGTTAAAATTTCGTACATTCTGATCACACACAGCCATGCAACTGATTTTAAACATTAAGAGAAAATTCCCTAGATGAAAATCAAAAATATGAGGATGCTGACTACCAGGGCAGCCACAACTTTAACATAAATTGTTTTTGAACACACATGAGGAATTTTGATGTCTGATAGCCAAAGCCTCAGTAAACTGGAAGATGCATTTCCGGTTGCTTCGAAAAATCACAAAGACTACTTCACAAACTTTGATTGTTTAGATTAAATATTTTACTATTGATGACACTAGGTGCTGTCCCTCGGTTTCTATACACTCGTCTGTCGTTTCTAGTTGTGTTTGCAGTCACTTGAGAGCATGCTTCTTGATATGAGAAGCTAGCTATCGATTTGTACTTCTTATGTAACTCATGCAACTATTCACGTAGCTACATAGGAAACACAAGCTTACACTTATCTTTTCATTTTCTTTTTTTCTGTATCTGTCTGTTTAATTCCTTAAGTCATGACTTCTGTCTCACGGAACCTTATCGTAATATTCAAAATTACTTACATGCCCATTTGTTACTACGGGGAACATCACATGGTTTGTATCTTCCTATTGACTTATTTAAATAAAGAAATCATCAGCTAAACCTCGGTTTTATCATATGACTTTTCTAGTCGAAATTTTTTTTACAATATTATCAGCTGTCTGACCAGGACTGGACCCTATCTGTGATTGGATAAATTTCATCAAACCAGTGTTTCAGTAATCTGACCTACTCGAAGTGACTTTGATTTCAATTTACGAGTAAATGTCCGTAAATCGTAAACTAAAAGAAATACCACATGAGGTTACTGATGAGATGGTGGATCAATCGATACATTGTTCATGGTGCTCAGCCCGGCGTTTTACATTTTTGTTGGGCACATTGTGTTCTCTCTTAGAATGGTTTAATTTTCGAAACTTATTTGAAAAATCCTTTGCGATTTTGATTTTGATCTTTCGCGACATAACCTGCTGGAACTCAATTTTGGTGCATGTTTCTTGCTTGTCTTCTGATTAATCATTTACATTTTTAACGCATGAGATAAAGTGGAATTGTTCGAGACCAGTCACAGTCCGTGTATGCGCAGGCATTGGTTTGCCATGTTATATTTAGTTTGGAAGTAAGTACCTCCTCATCTGAAGGTCAGTAGCTTGCTTATTCTTTTAAGGTTCTGGATATCGTCATTTTGCGTACTATATCGTTTATTTTGAAGAGCAATATACACAGCTTCGTTCAAGAGAAGAACAAACGGTGACACCAAAAATAAGCAACAGATGTAAAAGGTGAATATAATAACAGGCTGTCTGTCAAATGTGAGACGCTGCGTAGTAAGCAACACTGAACAAATGACAAGTCCTCTCACAAGAATAGCAAGCGTTAATGAGCAAATCATCAAATGAAAAGTTATTTGGGTTGTATATATCAAACGGGTTAAGGATTTGAAGGAAAATAGATGAAAAATAACAACAACAAAAAGAAAATAGGTAAACGGTCAGTATTCACAAAATCCAA
>JTDE01001804.1:96215-121226 GCA_014338405.1 Paragonimus skrjabini miyazakii | reverse complement strand
TTATTACGTGGTTGTTCCCATCCATAGTCCATATGAGACAGTTTATTTCTGACGATTATATTGATTCTCACTTGCGCCATTTCAGCTACAACAATTCAATTTCCGTATCGTAGAAACTCGTGATTCTGACGAATGTTGATCTATGTTTTCGCCAGCTGCAGACCACAATGACGGTTATTAGTATGTTTACCAATTTTTCGCCTGCACATATTGCACATGTAAGATCCCGGAGTGCCATCTCAGAACCTTCATGTTTGTCAGATCACGGGCCATGAATGCAGCATGGTGTTAGCGATAGTTCAGAACCGGGTGACCGCACTATCGCTATATTGTTCACCCCGTTTGCACTTCATGTTTATAACACCAATTACCAACCTCGTACTGAGGGTGTGTGTGATGATGGAACGTTCATGTTGGCTGCAGCAGAGTAGTGTCAACGTTATCCTTGGAGAAATAACCAGAATCAAAGTGGGTCACTGACCGTCTGATGAATGAGAACCGAGCTGTGTACAAGTACAAGTTACACCCAAATATAGTCAGAAAGCAATAAACTAGAGAGTACGCAAGCTGATAATGATGGAGTGGAACATATTACCCCCAGTTAAACCGTCTCCTTTGGACTATGGATAGGAACAACCACGTAATAACGTCAGGTTCGATCGTCTTTAGGAATGACAGTTCGTCGACTGTGTTCTACTTGAAATTCTGATAGGGAAACAGACTGAACATATAATTCAGATATGTAACTAACCCACAAACCTGATGGCATAGTTCTCCTTGGAATTTACTCTAATATTTAGTGTGAAGTGTAATGTGAACGCAATGTGGTCAGAGATTACAGATCCATTTATATCCCTCAAACCACGCAAAATTGGGCGTTTCTACTGGACGAAGGTGTGTATTCCATCGTGAAAATTCCAATGGAAGCGTTTTCAGAACGCGAAATCGACTACGAAGATCAACATGTAGACCTTATCGAAAAAATGCAGAATATTTTTTTAACAACGGTGCAAATATGAACGGATTTTAAGTATAGCCGATTTTTTCATTGTAACACAAATACTATACTCAAAAAATCTGTATATTTGTTTTAAAGTATGCATTCTGATATTTCACAAAAAGATTGAAAAATCTCCTTTGGCTCCCAAATGGGCCGTTTCCAACTCGCTTCGACCTTGAGACACCATACCGGAGAACTACACAATTGCCCAGGCTACACAACGACGTAAATGAGTGCATATGAATTTTCGTATATCTCCGCACTATTGGTCAACGAACTTTAGGCGAAGAACCTTCAGGACACCCCCAATGTGAGATCGAAGATGGGAGCTACGCTTTGCAACATTGTAAAACATTGCAGAGGAGAGCCTCAGTCCGTTTTCGATGTACATCTTGCAGTTAATTCCGGTGGGGTGAATTATTGCAAATCTACCGTACACATTTCATAAGTGTAGAAGAAAAAATGTATTGATATCCGGTTGACGACCAACGTTGCCATAGTTTGTGAGACTGAACTTTGGTCTATCTCTGCAACTCCGTGTTTTATTATTGAACTTTGGAAAATCAATTTCCCGCACGAAAACAAACTGAACAACGCATGAGTAGTCTAAGTGGGGTGTCGCGAGCCGTCCGTTATTTCCTCACTGATCTACCAAGCATCAGAATGTCAGCAGGCCTATGCCTTCACTAAGTCCTGGTGACTGGTGGTTTTGGTCACCACATTTATCGACTTCAAGCACAGACTTGATTTATACTGGCTGGCAGTACTTCCGGATCCGGAGTGATGATGAATTGACCAGGGTGTACTCAGCCTGATGACAGCCCCCTTCTCAATCTCTGTCAGCAACTTCGTGGTGCTTCTCAGTTATTCAGTAGACAGTTTGCCTAGGAATTATTTACTTATTTATTTTCCCCTCCCAAGTGGTCATTTTGTTCTCGTAACCAGGACTTATTTGTTCTGTCATCTAGGAGCAGTGGCTACGATCCTGTCCGGTAATCTGAACATAACATGACTGCTAAAGGCGATTCCAATGCCGCTTCCCTCCATCAAACCCCTGGTGTCCCAGAGGTCACTTGTATAGACCTAGTGAGGGCTTGATCCGGGATATTCTTGATGTCCAGTTAATAATGAACTGTGTTCTACATTCTGTCGGTAATGCCAAAACAATACTAGAAAAAAGTTTTTCTTCTTCATTTGTCACAGCACGGTTGGACTCACGGAGCATTTTGGTGCTAGAAACTAAACATCAACTGGCTACCAGCCGTGTTATGTGATCAGAATTGAACTAAACTAGCTGTATCATGGTTTCACCCTTCCAAACATCCATTGGGTGTGCTAGTGAGAACATGCGCTAAAATAACGCTTTCCAGACATACGCAACAAATGCAGGCGCGAAATAAAAATGCGGATAATTGAGGGATCTAGTGCATTACATACGGAAGTTACCAGCGATCTCAAAAAGTGCCAAACAACACCGATACATGGAAGGAGCTAGGAAGGCTCGTAATCCGACTGTCGAACGCACAAGCAAGCCCGAAGGTTGTGAAGCGTCACTGGTGTGCACAAGCCTACAACCATACAAACAAACAAACGTGATCGTGTGAAGCAAGCGGACGGCAGGCTGATCCGTGCGATCTTATCTACAGTGTGAACTAGGATTTTGGGCAGAAGTTTGCACGTTGTGCACCAGGCAGACCAGAGTTATTTCCAGGTCACCATAAGTTACTCCTGCTGTGCGTTGTCAAGTCCCCGGAGCTTGACGGTATATCCCCACAAGTGCTTAAGGAATGCGCAGATGAGCTGGCGGGACCGCTTGCTCGTTTGCTCCAATACTCATACTATGCGGGTTGTATTCCAGCCACTTGGAAGCACGGCATCATCTCTTCCATCTACAAGGGTGGGGATAGAACGAACACCAGTAACTTCAGACCGATTGCTCTGCCACCAGCCACGTTAAAAGTGATGGAGGGCATAGTAAACGATTTCGTGAGAAACCATTCAAATATTCACTCACTGTTGGCGCCGGGGCAGCGCGGCTTCAGAAACGGTCACTCATGTACGACAACCTACTGATTGCCGCTGACTCGTGGACAAAAGCTGCCGAAGAACGCATCCCGGTTGATGCTGTGTTTTTAGGCTTTACGAAAGCGTTCGATAAAGTTGATCACAATATACTATGCAGCGAGGTTTGATTTTGGCTCAAACAATACTTATCCTGTCGGACATGCACAGTTAGAGTTAATGGTGAGCTAGCCAGGCCGTTCATTGCTACAACTGGTGTACCTCAAGGCTCCATACTGGGCCCCATATTATTCTTAGTTTATGTTAAAGATCTCCCACGCTTGAGTAACTCCCCCATTGTGATGTATGCCGACGATACGAAACAATGACGTGTCTTACACAGCGTTGAAGACGCAGAAGACTTTCTAAGATACCTAGATGAACTGCATCTATAGTCCGTGGAAAATCGACTGTCCTTCAACACGTCCAAGTCAAAGACTATGCACGTTTGTCATCACAGCACCAGAACATATGACACTGGTGGTGCTACCTTGACCATTGTCCACCAGGAGCGCGACCTAGGTGCCGTCGTTACATCAGACCTCTCCCTTAGAACTAACACTAGGCTGTTGGTAAAGAAAGCTACCAACAGGCTAGCTATGCTTAGCAGGATCCTAGGGTATTTCCCAGTCGATAGATTCTCACGTATCTACAGCACACTGGTAAGGCCACTGTTGGTAGTCAATATTTAGGTATGTGCACCGTACTGAAAGAAAGACGTCATTGCTCTAGAGGCAATTCAGAGACGGCCACTAAGTGGGTTGAGCGTGAAGACCGTCTCTCGAAGCTGGAACTAGCCCCCCTAACCTACAGGCGTCTGAGGGGTGATCTCACATCAACATACAAAATCTTATGCTCTTCGAGTTACCCCAACAAAAATCTTTTTACGCTTGCCGATACAGTGAGTCTCAGGGGCCATAAGTACATGACCTTTATACTACGTAGCAGCCTTTTATGCAGACGACATCGTTTTGCTGTTCGAGTCCGTTCGACATGAAACGCATTTCCGGTGACGATTGTTACGGCAACGTCAGTCGATGCATTCAAAAGACAACTAGATGACTGGATTGCCCCAAGATGACCACTGACAGTCGGACAAGTATAGCCCCATGTACCCTCATTGCCGTCATTTCCTTCTTCTCTCGTCTTATCTGATTTCCCCCTATCTTCTTCTTATAGTTTTTTCCACTGTTACAAAACAAAACGGTGCAACCTCCCTAGGTTCCCAACTGCTACTAGCTGCTTCAGCACTTAACACACCTCACATACTCTCACTATTTCAGCAATTCGCGTGACTGACAACAACCAAACCGTATTACTGAATCTTACCGGAATATCGCGAGGCGGGAATACTACACAAGTTTTATACTTCCAACTCCGTAAAAAATCAGTGAGGCTGTAGCGTTTTGTACACTATTTCCTATTTCCTAATTCTCATTGTTATTCACACTACTTACTTTCCTCTACTTCACATAGACAACCGACGTTCAAACCAACTTAATCGAACTAAACAATGGTCAATAAATACAAATCACACTTCTCGGACCGCGGTCCTTGTGTTCTCCCTGCATCCAGCGTCGCTTGTGGAATTATCTATCGGTCGTCCAACGAATCTCATATCTGACGCTGTCTTTCTTTCTTGTGGTGGTCTATTCAACCCAACGGACTGACTTACCAGTGAGTCGTTCCTATTTTACCGATACATCCTCCGTTTAATTTGTACGTCTACCTTTGAGCCTATCCATCACCGTTACGATTCTTCTTTGATACTAGCATATTTTGGTCATTTTTATCATTTGACTGATTAGGCCACTACAAAACCAGTGAAACCAGTGAATATCCTCTAAGCCAATCAAATTGGTCGGTTCCGCTAATTCCGTTTCCACCAGTTTTGGTTTATATCGACGCGTGGTGGTCGCGCACGTTTTGTCGAGTTGTTCATGTTTGTTTTTAATAACTATGCTCGCGTTCATAATCTTATCAGGTAGATTGCAGCATACTAGTTGCTAACCATAGCGCATGTTTAGGAGTATTTGCAAAGTGTCCAGCTTTCCCGTTCTTTCTGTAAGAAATATTACGTCTAAAGCTTCTGAAACCGTATGTCACATAATGCATCTATGTATGCGTTAGAGATTCAGAAGACTACAGTGGGGTGCCGTTATCGGTTTTTCATGTCTTGTTGCTGGTGGTGCATTTTATATGGCAAACGACTTGGCTGCAGGTAAGCGTTTTAATCATCATTGCTCATGTGGGCTACACATGTAACGTGCACACAATTGGTTAGCGCATGGACAGTAGTTTGAAGCAAAATTAAAAGTGGTCGTCTTTGTTTGTAAGTATAATCTTTAGAATTAAATGATTTGGCTGTAAATAACAGTTTGTTATTCGACCGAAGTGCCTTCGACAAATCAGCTTTGTGATAATACAAATAACATTGTGCATGCATTACAACTGCTATATTTGGCACGGGTTCCTTCTTACATACGTTAGGCTCTTGTTTCTCACAGTAAATTGGATACTTGTACTTTCACCCTAGGCCACTCGTCCTAATGATGAGCTACAATCTAACCTACCACAAATTGACTTTCATTCCTGTTACTGCAATGTTTTTGTTGATGTGATGCCTACCATGCTTTTAATCGCAGTTGGGGCTGCTAGTCGTTGTGAGCACGTGTCTGATCCTACAAGCTGGCGCGGAGTTCATTTTTGGATTGTCTTCTTGAATGGAGAAATGACAACTGACAATCTAATGGTGGGAACCCCGGTCAGCATGAGCAGTCGTGCCCTTGCAACCTGTAGTGCGGAGTTTACTCTTTTAACGAACTTTCCTAAGGTGAACGCACTTCATGAATTCCTTGACAATCTCTCATGGGATCAGCCCAGTCTGCTGACGATTTATGCGACCACTTCACTAATCCCATTGGTGAGGTCGCAGATTATTCGCTACGGTTTTTCCACTTCTTGTCGTAAACTTCAACACTAACTGTGGCCACAAGCGTTAAAGACGTTTCACGTTAAGTATCTGGCGTGGACACATTTTAGAACGTCAGGGGCTCCAGAAAATCACCGTTTGTCTACGGGACTCTGAAATTAATGCACCAGACTGATCCAAGAAAATAAACTGGACTTCCTACAAAGCCTAGTCCATCGTTTTGTTGATGGTCTCAAAAACCTATACAACTTTGCTTCGCCATTCCGTAAAGCCAAAGCTGGTATACTCTAACTGACTAGTCCGCAACTTCTGAAGTTGTGAGTGACATACAGTTAAGTGTTTGCACACAGTTTGCCTAATTATTCTATGACATACACTATTAACATTTTCGAACGGATTTTCAGGGTCAACATTACGGCGGCTGTTTTGTTAACGAAACTCCGGAAAAACAAATGTATATCTGGACCAGACGACATTCCTACTTTAATCCTCACTCATGGAGCTGCACAGTTGGCTGCTGCATTAAACCTTATGTGTACGCAATCCGTTGCTTTGGCAGCGGTCTCCGAAAGCTAAAGCTCGGCAAATATTACCCATGCTGACAAAGTTGGACAGTGCGGCCTACCTTGCCTTTATCGTTCGCTGATCTTTTTGTATCCGCGACCATCGAGGCGTTAGTCTATAACCCATTATCCAGCCATTTGTCATCACTAACTTTCTTCGAAAACAATGTAGTTTTCTCTGCGGCCGCAGAATCAATGGAACTCTGCTGCTGGTAGTGGCGAAAGAGTTGACTGTATATTTTGACTTTGTCGAAGCTTTCGATTGGTTGAATCTGTTCTACTTGATAAGCCCTACCACTATGGTTTTAGAGGTAGATTTCTCAACTGGCTTTAATCCTCTCCAGCAAACCGGTTTTATAGTTCACAGGTGGGTTCCCTCTATTCTCCTGCTAAACCCAGCTGAGGTAAAGTTCTACAGGGCTCCCTCCAGCGACTTATTTTCTTCATCTTCCTCAGTATCATATCATATGAAGTATTCTCTATCCTAACACTGTTCACCGGCGACATTACATTCTGGCACGTAGTCCGTAGCGGTGTTTACGCCGATGTTTGCGCCCTTTACCAATGGCCTAAGAAGATTGTAATCTAGTTCATTGTTATCAAATGCCAAATTATGTGTGACAAACAAACTTATCTTCACTTACTCGCTCGGTGGGGTGCCACTCCAAGTTACGGACAGAGAAAAAGACCCTCACACCGTTGTGTCGCATACCCTCGCAGGTTTCTCACACACTGGGGCAAACACCAGGAAAACCGGTAACTAACTTGTTTTTTTTTAAAACGTTTGTTTGGTAAATTCGAGCGATCATTTTCCAACAAATCTTGTAATCGTTTTATCTGTCCTTATCTGTAGCGGAACAAATTTATTTTAGAAACTGTTCAGAGGCGTGCTATACAAGCAGTTCGGTTATTGAATTTGAAACCCTACTTTGAGTGGCTTCGTTTCCATTGAATACCGTTGACGGGGGGGGGGGCGATCCAATGTTTGTGTTCGTGGTCCTAAAGACTACAAACTATCCATGCAAATCCCTGTTCACTCTTGTGGATGCTAGTTCACTTTGAGGTCTGTAACCAACTACCTCTCCCGACGAAAAATGGCTTCTGTTTAGTAGATCTGTTCAAGTTGGGAAGCACCACTTTTCAACCAATTCGTTGCTTTTATGGAATCAGACTCCTACATTTGCTGTTTATTATTTGGTTACATCTTTGTTGATTTTGTTATTACATCCTACCCTTCTTTTCATACGTTCCATAAGGTTCACAATTTAAGATTTGTGGCATTTTCATTTTTGCATTGCTGAATACATGTTCCAGCTGTATTCCAGGCTTGAGTTGTTCTGGCTGTCATCACTGCTATCTATATCAGACGTGTTCAACGTGGCTAGGATCTGACAATCTAAATGTTCAGAGCAACATTCGAGATACATCTACTTCAGAAATTCTCTAGTCTACCATAAATCTCAGACAAGCGTCACTCGATTCCACCTGGTCCTGAATATGTTAACCACCGTCGTGAACTTGGAAGTAAGCCGACTAGAAGCTTGCGCAGGGACCGTGAGCACCACTTGGTCGAAGAGCCAACAGAAATGAAAAAAGCCTTTTCATCTAGGAATACCAGAGGGCTTTTCACCTGATCCGTAACTGTACTGGCTGTCGAGTCAGTGTAAGTAGAACCATATGCGAAAAAGATGGTTCATTTGTCGCCTGCCAATCGCACCGACTTCACAGGCGGGCTGAACATTTTGAGGAATAGTTTAAAAGGCCTCAACTAAACAACGGGACCGAACGATCAATTATTTCGTTCTCTACGGCTCGCGTCAGAAAAACAAGTGACCTGGGGCTCAGGTTATTAAAGCGTAACAAGGCTGCTGGATCTCCTCTTTTCAAGGATGATGGAGAGAGGTTGACATCAGAACTGACGAAACTCATCCAGACGACATGGGAGACTGAAGAGGTACCTCGTGATTAATGCCTACCAACAGTAATTCGCGTTTTCAAAAAGGGGACCCGAAATCTATGCGACAACCACAAAGGCATCAGTTTGGTGTCTTTCGTGTCCAAGTTACTCACTGGCCTCATTTTACATCGTTTCACTAAGCCCAGAGAAAGCCAGATACGCGAAGAACAGGCAGAATTCCGATCCGGTCTAGGGTGCGTTGATAATATTTTTACCTTGCGACGGATTTTGAAACATCAGCACTGTTACAGACAGCCGACGGTCGTGGTCCTTTTGGACCTAAAGACTGCTTTCGATTCAATTGCTCGTAACGTTCTCTGGAACTGTTTTCTTCGTAAGGGAGTACCAGGGAAATACGTGAATCTGTTGAGATCACTATGTTCACTCTACAAGCAGGGTGAGCGTTTATGGACAACTGTCTCGGGCGTTCATCACTTCTAGTGGTGTTCGTTAGGGGTGTCCGATTTTTCTCTTCCTGTTCAATGTTATCATGGACGACATTCTGGAAAGTGCGCTTCGAAAATCCAATGGGCTTGGTGTTGAGCTTCTTCCTGGCGCTAGATTGACCGATGTGGAGTATGCGGACGACATTGTCTTACTTACCCCCTCTGCTGAAGATATGCAGACCGTGCTGGACAGGTTAGGCGACCGAGCTGGTTTGTATGGAATGCGGTTTGCACCTTCAAAGTGCAGTGTTGCCTCAAGACTGGGGCACTTCAACTCCTACTTTCTTCATTACAGGTAGCCCGCTTGAGACTGTGGATAGTTTCACATACTTTGGCAGCACTGTTTCATCAGCCTGTAATATTTCTGATGAGATATCAGCAAGGATAACAAAGACACATGCTGTCCTCGTCATCTGTGGCGACGAAGAGGCGTTCGGTTGCTGTTGAAAAGAAATGTGTTTAATGCTTGTATGCGTTCTGTTTTGCTCTAACGTCCGCAAACACGGTCTGTTCGCAGCAAAGATATAAGCAAATTTGCTGTGTTTGACCATCGTTGTTTTCGCCAGTTTTCTTACATTAAGTGGACTGATCGCATGGGCGATGTGACCGTTCACCGGCGCATATTCCGGAACACTCAGGATGCGCGATCAATTGGTCAACTACCCACGTTACACAGCCTCCGATGGTTGGGTCGCGTACTCTGTCATCTGATCGTTTACCTTACCGGGCGTTGTATTTTGGGACCACCAACATTTGAGTGAAACCGCGTGGTGGTCAGGCACCAGCGTGGCCACGAAATATGAAGACCATGACTACTCTATTGAGCATAGTGAGAGAGTGTCGCCTACCTGGCTGGGGTTCTCGTAATCATTCAGGTCGCTGGTTAAAAACGCTATCTGAGATGACAGTGTATCACAGTCAGCGGCGTACCTGTATCTGTTTATAGTTCTTCCGCTTAATCTTTTCTTAATTCTTAACCTTCTTAGTCACGTATTCTTCTTGGTTATTTCACGTCACTGTTGAAGTAAGCGGCGGTCTGAGCCACATTGCCTTCTGGTCGGACTCGTGACTGTTACACTGATGATGATGAAGACGATGATGAATCTGCGATTAACGTGTCTGCAATATTCACTTGATACCCTGAAGACCTGTGTGAACGTTTTTCAAATTAAATTTACATTGTTCATCATCCGCTGTGTTTCTGAAGGTCACCAGTTCGTTGGTTCCATTCGTTTATGTGTGCCGTGAATATGGATAGATCTACCGTTGTCTTGAGCATCTAGGGGTAAGAGTGATTTGACTCGGTCACCATTACTTTGCTATATTTTCCAAAAGACAATTTTGTGTGGTCCGAGCTGTCCTTCCTTGACATAGCGGTCTGCCTTTTACACTGCGTTGATCCGAAGGGCTATGAGAAATAGAACTTCACACCAAACAGGCACAATTATGTTAGATAGTTGGAAAGGTAGCAGTCAGACGAAAGCAGCTACACTCATGGAGTTGTGCGGCACACCGTTGACGACGTGGAGGTGATTAAGTAGTGAGACACAATCTTAGAGTACACGGCCGAATCAATTCCATTGTTGTGGCATTTCTGTCATCCCAACAGTGAAAATGGTTAGAAGGGGTATCTGTAAGCACGACAGCACTCTGATCGCCTAATAGTCGACCCTGATCACTGTCGCATCACGTAAAAACCCAGTATCACTCAAAATCTTGGTGTTACTCCGAATACTTTCACTACGCTTAACAGTGATCAGAATCCGACGTCAGTATCTTACTGTGCCTTCTGGCTGGAGAAGTCTCTCACTGTCAGGCAAATTAGACTTAATTAATTGGATCTGGGTAGGGTCCTCAAAGAAACCCCAGCCAGCGGTACAAACGAATAGGCGGCGTGTGAAAGTATCGTTGCTCTGACGGACCAGCTGGAGCGTTCAATTCGCCAACCAATGTGATGCTGTTACAGTATTTTATCTGTTTCATAAGGTCGATGAGGGCGTTCTGCAACGCATCTGAACTACTGTGTGCTAGAGCGTACGCCGATATAATGAATGTACAACGCTTTTCAGATTTGTATCAACAGACTTCAACCGATTTGCCGTGTCTGATAACGTAAGCAACCTTTCGTTGGAATTCGGTCGGGCCAGCCTTTCACTGTTCTAGAACTCAATGCGATTCCCACCCTAACTTGACCGAAATTCTGCTTCGTTGTCACCAGGTTCTCTGAGGAAGGAGCGCTTGGTTTGAAACTTATCTAGAACCGAACTCAGATGAATAACGGTGCTAGAAATATAGTGTCGCATTTCCGAGACACAGCGCTTATCAAGTTTCAAACTTGAGGAACTACCTGTCAATGTGGCTTCGTAACCAACTTGTCAGAGAGTGGGTACATTGACAGCGTTTATGTTTGTAGGCCGTTTTGGTTTTAGGAAATACACAAAATCTTCGTGATGTTGATACATCTTAGATACACCGTTCCTCGATGAACAGTTCTCGATTTTGGCTCTGTCAGTCGAGTCAGATGCCTCTTTGATGTCTAAAGGTTCAACGGTTGTTGACCTCCTGTATGATCGACGAGACTAAGACGTCTGATGGAGTGTGAAGATATGGTGAGTTCAACCATGGCGAGGGCGAAATCCAGCCTGCCGCTCGCGGACGTATTTTGTGGAAGTAGTTTATATAATCGTGACTGCGCGGTGTGAGAAATTTATTATCACAACCCCCAGAGCTTGGAATGGCAAACCACACAAGACACTTAGAAAATTTACGGTAGTATTTATTCGGACGATGATTCGAGTCACCTCTCGCCGCAGCCGCTTCCACGAGGAATCGTCATTGTCTGGATTATATATTTTTATATTTTTTCTCAAGCGTCTGACTAAGAGACTTCCTTCAGCTCAGTATAGAAGTTTTAGATATGAAATTTCGTTTGTTCCAGAACAGTCTTTCGGGAGACGTAATCTAGGTTGCCTACTGTCTGAAGTCAAGAGAACCATTCTTCAGTGGACCGATCAGCAAACCTTTAGATCTCAGAAATGAGGTTGCTTTTCACAAAATAACGGTCTGTTCGTGGGTTGTAAACCGCAGTTCGGCTGGTTGCTATTTCTTTGCTGTGAAATTCACCATTAATGATGAAAATCTTCACAATGGTTCATGTCAGATGAATGCGAACCAATTTGTACTAGTTCCACCACTCATCTTACTACAAAACGCGCATGGTAAATGAAAATATTGGCTATACCTAACGGGTGTCTGTTGCTGGAAATTCAGAAGAGAAGGTCTTCGTAGTCAAACGTTGCGTGACTTTTGTGAGTCGGCCATTTGATGGGTTTCAGTTCTCCACGTGTTTTGCGTTATCTGATCAAATTTCTCGTAACACTCAAATAGAACGCGTGAACTGTATCGTATTGAAACACCTGGATCACAAATATCTTTCTGACTGGTGTATTCAGCTGAAACAATTTAGTGTTTTCTGAGCCCAACCGACCACTTACTTGCGACAGAAAACATATTACTGTCACACATCTTCTGACGTCATTGTTGAATTTGACCGTTTTCCCCGCTCTCTAATCAGGTCAATGTCATTGTAAGATATTTTAAAGATGAACTGTCATCTAATCGATCGAAGTCACGAAATGAACGCACCTGTTGGAGTATGCTTACATCTTGCGACTGACGTCAGCCATATATGTTGGTGTTGGTGTGAGGAATGTGTAAATAGGAAAGGTGTAACGCCTGTGTAGACTGTTTTGTAGATAGGTTGCGATGTTGGGCGATTTAATGGCGATCTATTTGACCCATTACTTGATTGCCTTGGGTTGATTGACAGAAAACATGAATTGTTGCTCACAACATGTGTGGCACAACGGCGCTAACGAGTGTCTTCGTTACTCCAGTTATGCTCTACAGTGAACAATGTTATTCAGTCTGTTTCGAAACATCTGATCGTTCTGTCGATATACCCTGTTGTACAATTGCAGCAGATAAAAAGTATGCACGTGATGGTTGGTCATGGACATGTGGCTTATCTTTTATACTAATGCTCGTGGGTGTAGCAGTTAACCAACTTTTCAACGATGCTACTGAAACTGTCTATCTTTATGTTTGGCGTACAAGCCGATTCACTTATTCGGTGGCTGCCTGCTTCAAATGGGACGGAGATAAACATATACCTCTTTCCTCGGCTAATATGTTGACTACGTTGCATGTAAGAAGTTTGTCCACGTGACCGGTCTCCATGCGAGCGTTGATAAGACAATAGACTTTGATTTACTTCATATTCTCTAAGTAAATCGTTTCAACGTGCGACTTTGGGGAACGATGGAACAATATAAGAAATAAGGTCCATGTCTTTTCATACAGTATATCTCGCGTTGGGAACCCATCTGGTCATCGGTGCACATCCACATCAAGGAAATATAAGACTGCGTTCGATTAACTATCAGAGAAAACATCTAAATTCCTGTCAATTAAATGAACGACAGAAATGTGGTCTACATACATCCCGGAAGGAGCGTTTAAATGCTCGAGCACATTTGCTCACTTTCCAACTTTCATGTAGAGTCATCGACCTAAGTTGTATCCCTGGGCGGACCAGTTGCCACGTCATCAATTTGCGTACACAAAACCCCATTAAGTTTGAACTGTATACTAAACGTGCAACTTGGAAGGTGCTCTTTGAAGATTCTGCTTGGTATTCTTATCTTCATGTTTGATTGATTGACATGTTCACGAAGGAATTTGGTCGTTCCTAGGAGAGGGATACTGGTAAATGGTAAGACATCACCAAATAGGCACACACGGTGGTTTGCAATCCCGCATGGTCTCAGCATACTCAATAGTTCATCTAGAGCACCCGATGCTCAGCTGTTGAAAACACGTTAGTCATGGTGTCTCCTCCTATTAACTTGGTATTCTTGAACTGTTCTCCTGTCACACATCAGAACAGCAGCTCTGATGGGCGCGAAGTGTTTCTAGATGGTTACTACCTATGAATCATTACAGTTGTTGTATATGCCCCTTTTCTTATTGCGGAGCAATGCTTTTGCTGGGAGATGGCGTTTTGCTTCAGCGCGGCATTGACTACAATATTAGAGTTTCAGGATCAATTGTGATGGTAACTGCGTTTTTGAACGGTTACAGTAATGCTTCCAAACAGCGTTCGATAATGTCTGAGAAGAAACAAGCCTGGTTTTGGATTAGAGAACATATCTTATCTGAAAATTGTGAAAACCACTGAGAGTAGTGAGCATACGTACCAACTGTTCGTTCTGGTGATTTTGGTTTGGATGGGATGGCAAGCTCTATGAAGTTTTATTACCTCTTTCGGGATTCCTTACTAGAGGAGATTATTTCGTTTGTAGTGCAGTGACGTTTTGTACCACCGTTGAGCGGATTTTCAAACAAATGTTCTAAGTTTGCCTCGTTCGCCGTAGCGTCCATATATTGGTCGTTCGTTGTCTACATGAGCAAAGGCATTACATAGCCTTGTACTCACTGAATCACGTTGTCACATTGAAAGTGACGCCACAAAACGCGTAGATTTTCACAGGCGTCTAGTTTAATTCATTGTTTCGGTGAGTATTTGTGATGTTCGTTCCGCAAGGCTTTCTGCGCTCCAGAGCTCGAAGCTTAAGACAGTCAATTAAATCATAATTTCTTATAAGAGGGTAAGCATCAAGATAAACATGGTGATTGATTATCCGACTGTCGTTTATGATGATCCTCTTTATGTGACGGTTGTCGAAAATGCCTGGAACATTTGCTCTTCCTGAGGTTTTTTGATAACTCAGTGATGTAGCCTTTGTATCAAAACATGAGAAACATTATTTCTCTATGCCGAACGTGAAAAAAGCAATCAGTAGTGACAAAGCAATTTGTCTGACGGCCACAAATTTCCGGCCATCTCATTCGGCTGTTATACTGCTAAGAAAGTAATATTCACAGGGAACTGACACACTAGGTCAGTAAATAAGTATCACAATAAACGCGGTAAACAGGGTCGGTTTTTTTTTATATCGTAAATACCACAGGTCTGTTACTTACCCCTTCCGAACACAAGGCTGTTTGGGATTTCCACATCGACAAGGCTTTAATTGAACTCAGCAAACGCGCGTTCCTCTGCCGGTCCATCCCACGAAACATATACGACTGGATTGTATGCTCGGTGTCTCGCGTATGTTCCATGAACGAGCCGCTGGGTTTACAGTCATGGATATTCATTAACGCCTTTTTGTTCAAAAGTGGTTCGTATAAGACCTGCGGTTCTATGATATAAAAACGCTAAGCTTGTTTATCGCGTTTATTGTATGCCCACTTATTTATTGACTTATTCCAGACCTTTTTTCTGTTCATCTCACATTTTTGACGGTGTTACATCTACATATGTGCCAACTTTTCCTTTGATTGACATGGTTTGAATGCGCTTATAGTTGTGGACTTTCCGTAAGTGGAAAATCAGGGGAAAGCGGTCTTACTGTCGCTGAAATGCTATCTGTTCGCTGGTGTTACCGTAGTCGATCATTTGTATGATGTGACTTGCAAATGTCTATCATTGTAGAAGTTATGGCTTGGAATATCATGTTCTTTTGCTGGATCTAAGTGGGACAACATCCGAGGTTGGTGCTATTCAGAGACGTCGACGCAGTTGTTAATGTATCCTGAGTATTCGGCATATCATTTTTGCTTCCTAACGATTCGCACAGACATCAATCTCGCTTTGTTAATTGATAGTTCGGCGACTTGACATCGACAAGCAGATCGGTCACTGACGAAGGCAAATACGTTAGAGTGTGAGTATCATGTTTGGGAGTCTTTGCAAGCCATTTGATAAAACCCATGCCCTCTACTCTTATATTTTGCACCGTTCGCACGGCATTTGGAAAGGGCTACTGACAGTGCCCTGGAAAACAACATTTTTATCTTCATATATACTGAGACTTGATTTTCGGTTACTTAGAGTTGAACTGTTAAATCAGTTACTTTGTTTGACTGATTACTAGAAGTATTACATAGCATGCAAAAATTTGGATTTTGACATGATCGCAACTGTCAAGCAAACTCCGATCGGATCGTTCGAAAACTTTGGAGACTACATATTTTCTACTCAATAGCCCTTAATAATGTATCTGCACCAATTCGCTCTCGGAATTCTCCAGAGTGAAATAATCGTGGTACTGATCAGTGGTGATTGTTTTGCTGTCACAGTCCGTTGTTGGGACCTATTGATGAAACTGATCATGGTTGTAGCTGACTTCCTGTTTTATGTTGCTGGCAAGTGTCGAGCGGACACATTTACCAATCGAACGTGCAACATTTATAGTGAATGTAGCTACTTCAAATGTCGTGTACTGCTGTATGAATTGGCACCCTAATGGAGCAGCACAACTAATGTGGGTGGTCAGTTTTCCAGGATTGTGGGCTTTCATGGATAGTAAGAAATTGGCATGTGTTCGATTCCAGTCTTAAATTATCATATCGCACTGTTAATGTTGGGGGCAGATTACATGCAAGTTATCCCGCTCGTTCAACTTATTCAACATTATCTGCACCGCTGGTTGTTTGGTTGGAACCCGTGTAAATAGCATTGTCAGCTTTGCACTACGTTTGTCGGCTGTATTTACTCAGGCTGTTTCCGACCTATAGCTTTTCTTGTATTGTGGCACACTAATGGATCCGGTGTTGCCAGTTTGCAAAAATACGAACAAGAGCTTCCTTGGTAACAATCAATAATTTTTTTGTTACGGGACCCATCTCCTAACGAGACAGCCAGGACGCATCACGCCACATCGGTATGGTCGTGGGTGGTGGCATGGTTCCACTCAGCCAGTGAGATTGCAGGTGTGCGGTCGAACGCCTGCGCGTTATCTGGACTGTGCTTTTTCGCGTTACTTTCTCATGCCCCCTATAACGTGATTTGCTCTGACACCCTGATTGCCATATATGTTTCATTTGATTCGCTCTGTGTCTGTTGATCATTTATGGTAATCGTTTCGTCCCATAAATTTAGAGTTTATGTGGCGTAATTTTGTCTTGCACTTCCACTAAGTGGTGTTACCGCGTCTCTTCTCATTTCTCGGTTTTGGGTCAAGCGACTGAGCTCGTAATCAAGGTGGCGATCCAATACTTTTCAGTCAGATTAACTTCATCTTGTGCAGTCCTTAAGGTGGATTGACTATCTGACTTAAAAAGTATAACACTTCGAAACACTTGAGTGGTGGGAAAATTCATGTTTGAGAGGGTCGTTATAAACGTCGTGATTAAACAACAATTTGGCACATAAGCTTGGGTTGTATTTCCAACGTGTACGCTATGCTGATCCTTGTTGTCGTTCACCTCTTTGAGAACTACATCAGTTGACTGTTATTCGATTACACAGGCCTAAAGGGACGTCACGGAATTTTTTTTGGTTTCAATCTAACACGGTTAAGCTGATGATCCGCATCGTTTGTACAGTGCTGTTTTGAGCTCGCACTTCAGTTAATATTTAGTTTTGTCTACACCCCATTCGTTGTTTGATAAACGTTGTGTGATTATCACTTACTATACATATTTCTCCCCCTTGCATGTGTTTCTGCACAATTTGAGCCGTATTTGCATACATCTCCGTGCTTGTTTTAGAAAAGAAAAAGGCAGCTAAATCCTATGGCACTCCATCTATTGGAGGTGATTTCAACCTGATTGACCATACGGGAAAACGATGCACTTTGGCTTCGTTTCGTGGTAAATGGCTACTAATCTACTTCGGTTTTTGTCGATGCCCCGATATTTGTCCGGAACAGATTGAGCGCTTAGTGGAAATCAGCGACCGCATTGGTATGTGTTTGCTTACAATGTCTTCTGTTTTGCATTGTTGGGTTTCTTAATGAAGACTACACTGATTATGGCGATGTACTGAATACTGCTGCAGAATTTTTCGAAGTTAGGATTACTCACCGGCAATTTTTGTCTGCCATACTAGTGACCATGAGTTAAAGCTTCGATTATCCGTACTATCTGGACAGTATTCAACCTGTGCGTTGTTTAGAACTTTGTACGACATCGAACATCCTTGAGCTAAATAACTTAGTTTTCATGTAAATCGATCTCTTCATAAGACGAGAGCGGGGCAGACTCCACAGTGGTTGATTGGTATGATTCTAATTTTGTCGCCCTGGGGAATTCTGAACCAGCTATCCTATTGGTTTTAATTCCCCACTACAATGGTCCTGCCTCCCCCCCACCGAAATGAAGGATAGGGCAAATCCCCTCTCAACAGTTACTTGAAAAAAACGTGAGTGCGCAGCGTAATCTATTCGTTTCGATATCACGCAGACTTCCGGTTTCATCCACCGCCAGATACTCATCGACCATAGGTCATCTGATTAATCTCTAATCGACACCCGGGATTATAAAGCGTCACACTACTCCGGGTTTCCTGTGTTTTGCTGAGGCGGTCGAGATTAGCCACACCAGCATTGTGTATTGCAAAAACAACCATATGTTAGTCTCAAACTCCCGTAAGCCTAATAGTTTAGCACTGTATCCATCTAATTATCTGTTCTATTTATTTAATCCACATCACTAATTCTTTATATATATATATATATATATCGCTGTTGTCGTTTGGTACTGAAGAGACGATACAAAATACTAGCCCCTCCCAATGTCCGTCTTCTCACTGATGTGTTCGAATTTATCAGATTGTTTTATACGCGATTACGGTTTAGCGTCGTCTGCACCTTTGAAATGACTCATTTTCTGCACAGCAACTCTGACGCAGTGGTTACATAGCCCGTACTTCTGTTTGCCTATCCCCAATGAAATCGGGACAGCGCTGCTCGCTTTTCTACTACGTGTGCTATTCGTGCCTGGCCAGTCTGTAGGTTTTATATGTCCGAAACGACAGGCTAGCGACTATCGATCGTGGTCAAAACGAACAGTGGCACTGAGGGCAAACATGAGCCTTGCATTGCTCGAACGAAGCCATGAGTATCGGGTAGACGGGGTAATAGGAATATGTCTTCTACATATGGCAACCCGAGCAACGATTCGTAACGCACACGTACACTACCTGCTATTTGACTACATTAGTACAGGAGCCACATGATATCGTCTCGAAGAATGCTCCTTCTTCGGGAGATTATTTTATTTGAAGAGTTGTACAGTTGTGCGTTGAAAGAAACTCAGGTCCCATTAACTATGCGTTGTCGACGCTGCCTCGTTCTGAGATGTCCAACGCGTTGCACTGGTTTTTGTGGTGAATTGCGCAATCAGCACCTCGGACCTAATCTCCTATTATTTCTGTGACCGGACTAGTATGGAGAGACTAGTATGCATGTTGGAAAGTTCAACTTTAATCAGTTGCTATGTATGTATACGTGTACATTTCTAAACGTTTCTATTCCTGTTCTGTTTGAGTGGTATTGTATTTCAAGCGATTGTACTGTAAACCTAACCAGTGCGTTAAAATTCTAAGAGCTTTATTGTGCTGTTTTTAAAAAAAATAAAATGCTCAACTGTTGAATGTGCCGCATCATGTTTTCATTTTATTGTCTGGTTTGTCTTTTTTGGCTAGCACTCACTGGTAATACAAAACAGCAGTTAGTCCCCATCTTTCTCACCGTCGATTATGAGCGGGACACTCCTGATGTGGTGGCCGAGTATGTCCAAGGTTAGTTCAACTTTTGCTGTTCTCCCCTACGCCCTATACATTATTGAACAAAGATACTTAACACGGGAAATCTTCATCCGTTAGCTGACTCGGACCTGACGTTAAATAGGGGCGCAGTTCGCTCACAGTGCGACTTGTAACACTTTTTCACTTACTCTGGTTGAATATCCATTTACTTAGAGTCTAAGGGACAATTTATTATGGTTTCTACTGTCTAATTCTTGGTATTGGTCTACTATGTAAGGTTTACTAAAAGTCAAGTTACGTTATCGCATTATGAACCTCGAGGAGAAGGAGTAATTATTCGTCATTACGTTTATCATTTAATCGATATTTCACTTGATTCAGCACGTTTCCGTAGAGCTCGACATGTTTTCTGGCAAAGATTAAAATTATCTGATCAGTTGGGACGTTGAACGCGGACTGTGGAGTCACTATTTTCTCACGGGAACAACCACCTGTATGCGTCGTTATGCGACCACGTGAACATTCTCTTGTCACAAGATGTTGGTAACTCGGTCTGTACGTCATTTGGAGAGGATTAATTAGTTCTTCCGAAACACATCGTCAGTGGTTTGAACCTTGAGGACATGCTGCAGGTATATTTGCTGTCAATATTATCCGCCAAGAATGACTCGTTGTTTCGTAGTGATAATGCTCTACACAACCTGTATACTCATTTATGTGAGGTTAAGTCGTCTTACAACAAGAGGATCAAATTCATATTTCCTGTCCAACTGCGTACAAAACTTGGGATCTGGCTTCCAGCCCGTCGAAGGGGTGGTAAATGCGGTGAGTTTATATGGAAGTTGATTAGTCGACAAATGAAGGTATTCAGCAAAGGTCACGTAAACGATCCATCCTGAGAAGCTAGTGTAATTACTCAACATTACAGATAATGGGCTCTTTTTAATGTCTGACCGTGACCGGTTAGCGGATGTCAATTCCCCACGAATGTGCAATTTGCATTTGTGAGTCGTGCAAGCTTAGGGCTAGAAACTAACTTGTCTACTTTTTGTCCAGTAATGTATACATATGTAAATAACACAGTTGACCGCTGATATGGCGAATACCGTTATAATTAAAAGTCGCTGTTAGTCAATAAATGTGTGATCTCGGCATATCCCCTCAATATGGGGTGGTTTATTTTGATTATGACGAACACCGGTACAGCGAGCGTCTCACAATGCCCAACAAGGTATTCATCCTCAAATTCGTTCGTTTTAACAAAGTGTACCGAGCATACCGCAGGTCAACATATTATGCTGTCGTTTGTTCGTCCGAACAAAACGAACGATGCTCTTGATTGGTCACCGGTAAATGAGCCGGACAGAAGCAGGGTAGTGTTAGTGACATCAAACCTGTTGCTATTGGTAAAGGGGCATCACTATCCCCAGTGAATTTGTCGAGCTTGATGGACTGTATGACGATCGTGCGCCTCTTCTGTCTGGGATGTGACATAGACCTCTATGGAACTCGGGAAAAGGGAACAGAACATGTCAAACTGCACACATCATAACCGACAAATATCGGATTTTTTGTTGCACGTACTTAGGTTGGTTTTGATGCGGAGTACGGGTTTTCTGCTATGAATCACACGAAAGAAAAATAATGGCATTAAATAAATGCTGGCCGACTGCGAAAATTGTCAGGTTCATCTTCTGAAGCTAGGTGAGCTGATGAAACTCGGGGCTGTTACATATGTGTTTGGAACTGTCACGTACTGGGCTACTAAATCGAGAAAACCAGAACAACAAGTCTGAGTGTCACTAAGCAATCTCGATTCACTAGGAAAACAGCACCCTTTCCACAGAGAAACAACAGTATTTACGATTGATATTGGGTGATAAGCGTTCTTCCGTTGCGATTGCCCGTTCGTTGTTACATCCCACGATGTTGCCTCGAACAGGTCGATTGTTTAAGTCTGACATGTCTTCAAAAGAATTTTTTTATTCCTCGCCTCTTACAAGCAAAATTGATGTAGCAGCTGGTCGCGGTTTTTGGTTGGTTGGCACCAGTTGACCGCAGTTCCGCTCACAGTAGCTTGTGCGCGAGTTCTGATTAGCTGAACTTTCTCCAATGAAAAAACCGCTCTAATCCAATCTTATCACAAGAACCACTGACAGTATGATGGATGCTCCACTTCATGTCAACACAACTACATGGACGCCGTCATCCGCAAACATAGCAACCCTGCCTCTTTCACTTGAGTGTGACAGATGTTAACCCGATCGGCCAACACTCCGTGTATTGCCACCGCCAAGAGGGTAGTATTGGATTCAGATGATGAGAAAACTATTGTGGAAACTGACTGTAAAAAAACGTAACATGTAAACGACTATACGGTTCGATGGTGTGTTTTCCGATTAAGTGTGTCTAGCATGCTGGTAAGCATGTGGATCTCACTTACAGGCTTGTGTGTTGGACATGCTTTGCGAACACTAACTCATCGTTGACCGTGTCACACGGTTTTCATACAATGTGGATTAGGTTGGAAACGGCAGTCAGGTGGTCAGTTTATGATACGAGTTTGAAGTATGGAGACTCTAGCAATCGGACTTGATTCCGTAGAACGTTACAACTTCCTGGCTAATATCCTGAGGACGATGCTTAGTTGCGATTGGAGGCTCGGAAATGGTTATGGTAAGAATTTGTTCCTTTTAATTTTGTGTTCCTGTTCGTTTTTCGTTGTTCCATTTTTGGTGCTAGTGCCTACTGTATTAAATTAAATCTACCCAAACCTAAACAGGAGTAACTGGTTTCTTGACAGTCCGTCACAAAGAGACTGGACGCATTGTGACGATCTGCGCATCTTGATGACCTGTTGGACCGTACTGGACGATGTGGTGGTCACACTGATGATCACTCATGTCAAACAGACCAATAAGTAGAGACCCGACCTATACTGCTACCTTGGGAGGTGGTCGGGCTTGTGTACTGTTTTGATCCGGCGGGCTATGCTGACTAGGACTCCGATTCTTCCAGGTGCAACCTTGTCAGACAGGCCAGCGGGGAGTAGTCAGACGAAAAACAGTTGCACTCATAGGATTGCATGTCACACTACTGACCGCATAGGAGTACTTAAATAGAGAGGCACGATCCTATGAGCATACAGCAGAACAATTTTCATAGTTGCGGCACTGCTGTCTTCCGTATCAGGAAGAAGGGGGTTAGAAAAGGTACCCTCAAACAATGAGCACTCCGATTGCTTAACGGTTGACCGTGACCGCCGGCGTATTATCCAATACGGTCGAAAAACATCCGCTATCTCTCAAAAGTCTGATGTAGCTTCGAGTACATCCACTGCGCGCAGCAGTGCTCAGAGTGAGACATTGTCTTATTCACTGCGCCCTCGGGCTAGGCAAGTCCCTTACTACCAAGTGAGTCAGACTCTTGAGTAATTGGCTCCGGGTGGGGTCCCTCAAGAAAACCTTGTGTCCTGTTGTCTCATAGGTTAGACTTTTGAGTCAGAGACTTGGGGTGGGGTCCCTCAAGTCAACCCCCTTCCGCGGCATAAACGACCGGGAAGTATCGGAAGTTATCGTTCTCTCGACAGTGACATTACTAACCGATCACGACTTTCTCTTACTGTTTTACCCCCTATTTTTTCTGCCTTCCATATGCCTTCGGGCGTTAATTGTTTTCTGAGGTCAAGACAACTGGTAAACATTGGCGCCTTCAATGTCCGCACTCTCCGACAAGTCGGTCAGCAAGTTGCCCTGGCAAGTACTCTCTCAAGGCTGGAGCTTGATGTGTGCTGTGTGTCGGAGACGCGAGTCTACGATTCTAGCACGGTTATCCATTTGAGCTCACCTCTAGATAATTGTCGATCCAAGCGCTTCTATCTCAGGGTTTCTGGTGACGCCGAAGCTGAATCTTGCGGTCAAGCTGGGGTGGGACTCGCACTGAGTTCCAGAGCGGAGCAATGCTTGCTCGATTGGATCCCAATGAACAGTCGCTTGTGCGTTGTCAGACTCAATACATCGGTAAAAGTCTGTCGACGCAAATCAGAAAGACGTTGTGTATTCATTATATCGGCATACGCCCCGACGGACAGCTGTTCGGATGCTACCAAGGATGCGTTCTATGACGCCCTCGTTGACATTTTGAGGCAAACTAAACACTCAAACATCATCGTACTAGCGGGCGATTTTAATGTTCAGCTTGGTCGTCTTTCTTCGGATGAGAAGCGGCTAGGAGGTATGTTTGGTGTTCGGGTACAACGCACTGATAATGGCTACAGACTGCTGCAGCTGTGCGCATCCCACGGTCTGTATATTTCGAGCACGGCATTCCAACACAGGAAGAAACACTGTGTTACTTAGAGACCTCCGTGTGCTTCTCAGTCGTGGACACAGTTGAATCATATAGCTGTTAGTTACAGGTGGCGCCACTCTGTTAAGGACTGTCGTGCCTTTTGGAGCAACCACCTGGACTGGGACCATGCTGTTGTGCGTGCCCGTTTCGTTTTATCATTTGCCCAGAAGACCTACGCTCGTAAATGCAAGGTGTTTAACTGGCATTCGAGCGATGAGGATGTAAAGAACGCTTACCAACAGGCGTTGGTGAAGAAGTTGCCCAGTTCGAGTCAGATGAAGAATCCTAACGAACACTGGGAACAAATCGCCGGAGCTATAAAAACATGCTGTGAAGAGGCATGTTCCGAAGTAGTTGTTCAGTTGCGACAGAACTGGATTTCCATCACTGTATGCTCACTCTACAAGCAGGGTGAGAGTTTATGGACAACTGTTTCGGGCGTTCATCACTTCTAGTGGTGTTCGTCAGGGGTGTCCGATTTTTCTCTTTCTGTTCAATTTTATCATGGACGACATTCTGGAAGGTGCACTTCGGGAATACAGTGGGCTTGGTGTTGAGCTTCTTCCTGGCGCTAGATTGACCGATATGGAGTACGCGGACGACATTGTTTTACTTAGCCCCTCTGCCGAAAACATGTAGACCACGCTGGACAGGTTGAGCGACCGAGCTGGTTTGTATGGAATGCGGTTTGCACCTTCAAAGTGCAAAGTGTTGCTTCAAGACTGGGGCACTTCAATTCCTACATTCTTCATTGCAAGTAATTCGCTCTCTCGTTAGTTGCTGATGAGATATCAGCGAAGATAGCAAAGGCACGAGTTGCGTTTGCCAAACTGCGTCATCTGTGGCGTCGAGAAGGCGTCCGGTTGTCGCTGAAAGGAAAAGTATATTATGCCTGTGTGCGTTCCATTTTGCTTTATGGTTCGGAAACGTGGCCTGTTCACAAAGAAAATATCAACAGGCTTGCTGTGTTTGACCATCGTTGTCTCCTCGAATTGGCCCATATTAAGTGGACTGATCGCGTGAGCAATGTGGCAGTTCGCCGGCGCGTATTCCGGAATGCTCGATCAATTGGTCAATTAATCAC
>JTDE01001804.1:64447-94236 GCA_014338405.1 Paragonimus skrjabini miyazakii | reverse complement strand
ATGCACCATGTGGGATGTGTCACTAAGGCGTATGCCGATGAACTACTGTTCAGCGGGTGTGGATACACGTCCGCCATGTAAAATAGTGTTCGCATTCGTTATTCTATGTTTTCCCATAACTTGTAACGGATTTCGTGCAACAAACGACTTCCTGGGCTAAACGTCTTTTGCAATCAAAACCACCAGGGCTTGAACTCGGAATTTTCGATATTAGTGTACTCGACTATTGCAAACGAGGTGTTCATGAACTAAAGCACGCAGTACGTTCGCGAATACTTTCATTTATCGATTAAACGCAGAGTTTACAATACATATGTTCATTCAGTTTTGCTCTCTGGATCACAGACCTGGCCCATGCGTGCGGAAGACTCTCGGTATTGGGTCGCCGCTGCCTTCGTCAAGTAACCTGTATCAGATGGGTTGACTTTGTGAACAGCGTAACAGTCCATCGACGCGTGTTTCGGAAATGTGGAAGTTCGCGATCGATAACCGAGATGGTCAAGACAGTTTTCACTAGTTGGGTCATGTATTCCGTATGTCAGCAGAGGATCTGCCGCGCCACGCATTGTTCAATGTGAGTACTGATGGTTGGAAGAAATCGCTAGGCGGTCAAACAATGACGCCGTTATCAGTTGTGGTAGCCTTGGACGTCCCGCTAAACAAGGTTGGTAGGTGTCGTGTGTCACGTGCTGACCTATGGAATTGAGAAAACCAGAACAGTGGTCTGAGTGGCACTTAGCAGTCTCAGTTTGTTGAAAAACAGCACTTTTTTATAGAGGAACAACAGTATTCGTTATTGCTGTTGGGCAACAAGCGTTCTTGCGTCCTGATTGATCAGTTCGTTGCTACGTTCCACGATCTTGCCTCGAGCAACTCAGTCGTTTGAGCCTGGTATGCATTTAAATACCAATTGATCACCGTTTTTGATCGGTTTGCGCCGACCGACCACAATTCCATCTGCAGCAGTTTGTGCGTGCATTCTGGTTGACTAAACCTTTTCCAATCAGGAAACCGTTTCAGTCCGATCGCATTATACCGTCTGTCTGGTTGGGGAGTTCGCGACCATCCACACTTCTAATTGGAAACATTTTCTTACATGACATTGTGTCACAATCACTGGCAAGCCTGTATCCACAAGCTCGTATTATTGTTCGTGAAACTCAGTTGCCTAGTTGTACATTTGTGCTTCTTTATTACTCCCAGAATTCACGGACCATTGTCAGGACCAAGGGCAACCCAGTATGCTGATGGGGATAATGAAATTGTTATCATTAACGGTATGCAGTGGGGGATCTGTACGTTTGCAGGGAAATGATCATACCCGTTAGAGAACCATCAGACAGAGACTGGAGGTTAAATCTAACTTGAAACAAAGCGTTTTCAGGTTTTCAGCTGACTTGTGGTTGTTGGCGGGTTGGCATGAACAGGATGATTTAACGAAGTGGAACCATAACGTGAATACTATGAGGCGACTGATTTGTAAACTGTTTGTGACTGGATATTGACCTATGCACAAGTACATAGTGTTTGTCGAGGTAGCTCGATATTGTCTGCCCCAAGTCAGCAGTCTGTGGTTACGAATTCAAATGTGAATTACTCCGAGTATTTTGATTCCAATGTATTTATCCTGATGGCACCCAGTCACAGTTAGCCAGTTCATTTACTGTTTCGTCCAAACTCGTCCAGAAGGACAGGTGCTAGAAGCACGAACATGCATTGCGGTATCTACCTTGCTTATGAACTATTCGGTCGAGAAGCTTTGGGTATCAGTGGTTTGGAATTGTCGCCTGGGGCTTGGCTGTTTCACACAACCCAACTCACACATAATGTTACGTAGCGACAAAACCGATAACACTTCATTCTTGTAGGTTAAAATGTGATAGGTTTTAACATGCCGAGATGTATACGCTGTAATTCCGAACTAGTTAGTGGTTAACGCGAACAGTGAGCAGACCATACTTCAAAACTGTTGTTTCTTGGTTTTAACTAAATTTCCACGTTTCATACCACAAAGTGTCTACCGCCCTATGGCGTACTGTGCCACACATAGGCTGTATACTATCAAGCTGTCCAAACCCACATACGAACAGTCGCAGCAATTGATCACTGTGCGATTGTTAGTCAATGTCATAATCACTATTTCGTTATCACTTTTTCCGTTCTAAAACTAAGATGAAGTAGCTTGATTTTGGGGTCCAATTTACAGCCAGGTTGAATCTCTGGTTTCGTCGCCAGAACTCGGTGCACGACACTTCAAAACTACTTTGGCTAACACGTGCTGTCAATGCCTTCACTCTAGACTGCACTTGAGAGCGATATTTTGACGAAACGACATATCCAGGATCTGGAGGATTTCAGAAGTGCTGATATTATATTGGTCTCGAAGCCCGACAATGGTCTTGGAATTGTTTTGATGGACAGATCAACTTACTTACGGAAAGTGACTGATACAGTAGCTGCTATATTCAGCAGCTTGTTAAACGAAAAACTTAGAGTCGGTACGAAGGAAAAGTGAATTTATAAAACTATAGTAAATCGGAAACAGTTGGGTTTGATTGATTTCGTGACATTCAAACGAATTCGACCAATTGGAATGATAATACTACATGTTCCTCCGAAGGCGCCTTACTTTCATTTGTAGGTCTTTTTTGTGCAGGGCGTAAACATCTTGATGTTGAGTGTTTGAGTATGGACGTAGTTGATTTCACTTGTTGGGTCCCATCTGCCTCTTTTTTCCCCTGGGATGGTCTGGCATTTTTCTCCATGATTGTATGGCAGTTATGCATCAGCGAGGATCGCTGTGATGACGATGATGATGACCGAAGCTTCACAAGAAGGAATGGTCATTACACTCGAGTCCTGGTGTGTGCAATTTTCCATATCGTTCGATGATGAGGTGGCTAACAGATTTCGTGGAGCCCGTGCGGAAAGACATTGCAGTGCATTCGATAACACATACGTTCGAGTTCGTAGATTCCGTTCAGTCGTTGAGTGTGGAAGACATGAAGGTGTTTTCTGTCGTCGTATGCTCTTTGTTTTCGAATGTACACCATATAGAACCTATTGACTCCTTGTGAGTCTATTCGACCTGAAGGTTTAGATGTAGGCTTATTCGAAGACATATTAGCTTGCATGCAGAATGTACAGTTCAAGACTAACGAAAAAGATACCCTCAGAAAGATGGTGTTGCGGTTGGGTCACTGTTAGGCCCAATGTTAGAAAGGGCTGCGCCTCGTGGGTTTATTGACAATAACGCTTTATAGAACGTGGGTAATTTCATTTGTATAGCTGACAAAACTGTAAATCTAGACAGCCAACTTGCTGAGGCGAACACGACCCATCCTATTCTCGGCTTTACGTGGAGCTAAGAAAGACGAACAAATATGATTTCTGAATGTGCTGTTGTAACGGCAAAAGACGCTTGGTCTGGGAAGTCGTTTATTGCAGGAAATCCTTTACAAGCTATGTGAAACCATAAGACAACGAACGCGTACACTCATTTGCATTGTTGACATGTATCCGCATCCGTTGGCCAGCAATGGATCGTCATTCGCCTTGGTGACATATATACGACCTACGTATCCAACAGTCACTTCTGGTCACTCGACTTCCTGGTGTTGAGACATGTTTTTTAGTTTCTGAGCGCACGAGTCGTGCTATATTTTTCACGGACGAATTTGCATGTTATACAACAGTACAGAATTGTCGTACAAATGACTCAGTTCAAAGAGGTATTCATAGGAAGGGGAGCTATAAAGATATATACCGATGCCACGATTAAAACGGAAATCACACTTCACAGAGAACGTCTACTCCATTGGATTTATTGATAGACATGTGGTACTGATAGCACCGAAAGTTAAATCCTCGTGAGGCGGAAAAGAGGTTGGTTCACCCAATCTTAAACTTTAAAGTAGCGAGGCGTTAGCCTAACTGATGACTGGTAGCATCGACGATTGAAAGGTCGACAGTGCAGCACAACTTCGAGTCTAATTCTAATCCAACCCCGTAGTTTACGTTCATCTCAGAGTTATATTGCCTGTATGTCTGACCCCCTTCTGTGTTTATTGTTTCACATGCTCCTGCGGAACAGGCTATTTCGGTCGCACAATCAGGCACGTTTCTCAGAGGATAGGTGAAGGCTGACTGAAGACGAAGTGGGGTCCAGTTCGAGTGTAATTCTGGCACATCCCGTTGTTTCAAGGCACTGAGTTCAACTGGAGGCTGCTCTCCAGCCTATTTTCCGTTTGCCTAGTCGGCAATCTAAAAGAGTCAAATTTCATAACCTGGCCACCACGGAACTGACCCGAATTCGATCATGCAATCCGCAATTGCGCGCTCGGAAAAAAATTCGTCCACACCTTTCGGTTGCCATAGCCTCCAGTTACTCATGTGACAGCTCTGTGGGTTATTTGGTCACCTGATTGCTCTCTAATTCAAAACCATTTGGTTTCATTCTGCAGCAAATTACTTTTGACTTTGACAACCATGATCGTATAAAATGTTACGTAATTGACCCGGTGATGAACAGCCGAAAACAGACTGTTCACCATACTGCCTTTCACTTCTGATGAACTCATGGGGTTATTTGAAATTATGCAAAATCGTCCGATGTCCGGTCGATGTGCACTTCCTTCGTGTACTTTGAAGAGAGATTCTTATCAGTCTTCAGTTGAAAGACATTCATGGCGATTGCTGATATTCTCTTAAATTCGACAGAATATTTTAACTCAAAAAATAGGGACGGTGTGTGCCAAATTGAGTTTATCTAACGCCGACTCGCTGGGTTGATCTGCCCCCGTATTCAAACCACCCCTTATTGATCGACACCATATGGTTGGTGAATACGTTGAGGTTCAGCAAGTGTCTCACGTAATTGCCACCATAGCGCAGGGGTATGATCTCTTTGACGTAGATTATAGTTCAGCTGTGTGCTCGTGATCTTTTCAATGACAATGCTCCACGAAGCTCCATAGGACAGCTTTTTACCAGCCAACCCACCTTCTGAAACTCGGTCCCTTTGTGACTGGCTTTCAACCAAACTGTAAAGACGATCTTCCTTCTCACAAGTATAAATAAAAACTGCATTTCATCTACTCATCGGACGATTTTTACGCTGGCTTACAGTACCTTGCGGCACATTGGTTAAAGTCGGTTGATACAAGTCTGAAAAGCATTGCACGTTCATTATTTCGGCATGCGCTCTAACGAACATTAGTTCAGATGCGTTGTACAACGCATTCATCGACCTTCTGACGCAAGCAAAATAGTGCAACACACTCAGTGATTGGCGATTTGAATGATTAACTTGGTAATCTTTCTCCAGATAAGGATCAGATGAGTGTTGATTTTTTCCGTACGCATCGCACTGGCGGTTGTGAACGACCACTGCGACAATGCACATCTCATGATCTTTATATTTCGGGTGTCGCATTTCAGCACCGAAAGAAGCATTGTATCACGTGAAAACTGTTCTGTACGTGTCAGGGATAGACACCAATCGGTCATGTAGTTGTCAGATACAGGTGACACCCCTCTGTTAAAGGCTGTTGTGCACTTTGGATAGACCAATTGGACTTGGATCGAGCTGTTGTGCGGACCCGTTTTGCTGTCATTTGCTTAGATGGCATACATTCGTAAGTGCAAGATATTGAGTCATGATTACACAACTTTGTCAGCCATTAATTTTATCTCGTATGCTAGGAATATCCGTGTATCTTCATGCGGTTTTTATCTTATCGTTACTTGACACATAGTATCAGTATAACCTTTTCCACATGACTACTTACCTGTGATTTTCGTCTTTTTGGATAGGTTGACCACACAGTCGTGATGTATCTTATCGATCCGAACGGGAAATTTTCTAATTACTATGGTCAACTGAAACCGGTTCAAGAGATCACACGTGATATTCTTAAACAAATGAAAGAATTCAGCTGATCCGAGCCGGAGCTATTTGTGTATGTAGATATGTGCTTGTCTATAAAATTTCCACGTTTGCTAATGCTCCTTTTGTGTAACATATGATGACTTCGCTTATTATTATTATTTCGTGTTCTTACTGTGAATAGAATTCGGTTGCATTTCTGCTAGTTGTACCTTAATTTTCGTTTAAAACCGTAATATTTCGAATGACTTTAGAACAGTGTTGTGTGAAACTAAAACGCCATTGTCACAGAAATTCTTCCGTTTCAAATTTGTTTCTACTCGTGAGGACTCTCGTTATTACACTATGAATGCTTATTTTGTTAGCGGTTTCTGTTGAGCACAGAATCCGTATTCTGACACGTTTGCATATTATAGGAGACCGTTCAATGCTCTCTTCAATCGTTTGAGGTTTCGACTCAAATACGGTTTTATCTTGGCTTATTGCTATTCAATAATGCTTCTACCAGGATTATTTAACTCATGCAGTCTATCACCTTTGGATGGTCTCAAGTCGCATGCTGGTTCTTAATATGCGTACCTATAATTGAGTGATGTAATGAATCATCAATGAGGAACTTAATCGTCACCACGCATCACATTGTTTTACTTGCGAGAGTAAACCATTAGTCTTCGATAATTGATCGCACTGTTCTTACTTTGGCAGTGTTTACTCAAATAAAACATCCTGTTGATATTACTAACAGAAATCTTCGTCAGCTTTCTGGTGTACGACTGGAACGAGCTGGTTCAGTGCTCACGTTGTCATTGGAATGTAAGAGACCTACATCACTATCGCTGATAATAGGAACTGTACTGTATTTTTCTTGCTCGAAGTCTTTCCTTTTCTTGGTTTCTTCGGGCCGCTCTTTTGTTCACCCTAGAGTAACTTTTTTTTGCTATTTTTGCCACAAAGACCTTTCTATCAAATGATTTATCATGCCAGATTTTAGGTTTCTATTGCCAGATCGTCCGAACTTAGAAAAAAGTGTGTTTATAATCCGTTCCTAGTGTTAGAACTGGTAATCTGTGATAGTATTTCGTTTCTAATTGAACAACCGACTGAAACGATTTCACATGTTCACATTTCCTCTATTCTTTCATCATACAAGTGTGTTGTTTTCCATTCGTGAATTGAAGTCACCGTTTTTGTACATACTGGAATCAACTGACTCTAGAATAGTGCTGAATTACCTAACCACAGTCGAACGGGTTACAAAGAACAAGAAAAGTCAGTTTTCGTCAAACTACTGCATGTAGTTTATTTTTATTTATATATATCGCAGTCTACAAAGTATAACCCTTCGAGGGTTACACGTATGTGACGGGGTGCACATACGAAGTCCTGATGCCTACGTCGGTGATGTTTGATGAACGATGTTTGACGGTTGTCCGCATGTTGCTGTTGGTTCCAACGGTCCTCTGGATTGGGGGGGCTGGATTCATTTCACTGCACACCAACGCCTTCTAGTCTTGTAAGGATTGGTCATAGGTGAGATTTGGCTAAAATGGAAGCAAATGTTTTGGATGGTCTGTTAATCCGCGTTCGTAGTGGAAGCCAACCATTCTAAATGCTACTAAGCAATGTTCATTCATTCTTATGACGATTTCGGATGTTTGGTTGCCCTTGACTGCTTTGACTTCAACGACGTAGATGATTAGACTGAAAAATGTACGGTGAATTACGGTGCTTATCTTATGCATTTAACATACGTCAGGTCTTCGACACGTCGAAATTTGTTACCAGATGGACACTTATTCCTAGACTAGGTCACATGTAGATAAAAAACGGCGGAAGTATGACATTTACGTAGCGGGTATGAACCTCACAGTGTTCAAAAGCTTTATCAATCAAGCTACATCTCTAGATCGTGCGATGAACGAATTTCAGCCAAGATCTGGCGTTAGGCTTCCTGATAAATAAGGGAAGATAGCTGCAGACGTCAAGTAGAGAATGCCGTCATCCCAAATCCGCCTCAACGGAGGTTTGAAGGCTGTGTACGGAACGCCTGAATTAGGCGATCTTCTGACAAAGCTTTGACTCCAGATTTCAAAATCAGTACAGCTGGTTAGGCTACACAACTAAGCTGCCTTATTGCGTTATCATGAATCAAGCGACTGATATGCGGGAAATGGGACAGTTAAAAGTTACTTCAATCAAGTCGTGATGGTTGATTTCATACGTCCTATCATTCACCATCATCCCACCGGCCTTGTACCCGACCAAAGGGTACTGTGACGCCCTCGGGATTGACAAGCCCCTCAGTAGCAAATGGGTCAGACTGTTGGGTTATTGGTTGTCGATAAGGTCTCGTAAGGAAATCCTGTTGTCTCTCAGGTCAGACTTGAGTCACAGACTATGGATAGGGTCCCGCAGGTCAGTTCCCTTCTGCGTCATAAACGACCGGGAAATGTCAGTAGTTGTCCTCCTGACGGTCCTGTCATTAACCTGGAGTTGAACCTCGACTATACCGTGAGCAGTACTTTGAAGTGGTCCGAATGGGTACGGGTGTTGTGGTTTAACAGTCCAACAGGAATTTGGGTAGAGAATCTATAAGTTCTCCGTCAGTCTTTTGGGCCATGAAAAGCGTTGCAGTAAGCCTGTTTCACCGCGTAGTTTTACGGTCTACGCTAGGTATGAAATCTGAACCTGGTCTACATGATGGCTCCCAGAGATGTGTTGTAGGCCGTTTGCCATGGTGAGAAATTTGATTCGCAGTTGAACATGCGCACGCACAGACGCCCGGGGAACAGCGACCAGTTAGTATGGTGGGAAAAAGAAGGAAATACATGTGCAACGAGACATTGGGTTCAGGTCAACTTGATAGAAGCTTTGTTGGCTACCGTAACAGGTCACAGTGACCCAGTTTGATGTGTCTGTAGTGCGTCCAGCATTGGGTACTTGATGAGGACTGCGACATCCCACTGGTGTGAGCTTCAGTTCTCAATCCGCCGACGTGTTCTGCGGTCGGGTAGTGCCTGCTGAATTGCCCAGTTCGGGTTTTACATATGTTAGTCAATTACTAAGAGTGTTTGAATGATGGAGCTGATGGAAGTCAGTAAATCAACGTTGGTTGTGTTAAATTCTTCAAGCTTGTGTTTGTGAGTTGCTTACAATGAATTCAAGCGTAGCCATTCTGTGAAGCGGAAACCGCTAGCTATGGGATCAATGCACTTAAAGCAACAGATCCTGGGAACTGGTTCTCAAGGTAAAGGACGGCAATTATCTGCGCTTAGGAAGGTGACAACGGAAGAGGTGATGAAGAATATAACCGATTGTGCGGTCGATTCCTCAAATCGGTGGTCAATATAACGAATACTAGGTCGTCTAGAATTCCATCTGTGCAAACATTTTACGCGGTTGCTCTAAGAGAATCAATCAAATCTCACCATGGTAAAAGGTTTGTAACGCATCCTCGACGCCACTTTGCGTGCCATATGTCCGCAGTATGTAGGCAATCTACGCAGTTCCCGAGCCTTCTTTGCCAGCTGGTTCGGAATATCAGGCATTCCCCACTTATTGTCTGCATCTGTCACCCCATACTGTTATCTGCGCGTGGATAACTAACTGTCCAATCGATTTTTCTACACTTTTCGTCTGTCCAACTAAATCACGCCCGATCCCCACTAACGTTCGTTTATCACATGGTCTGAAGATGCAGCTCAACTGATGAAGCCTTCGAAACCGCGAAGTGCCTCCGCTGTATCCGTGCCACCTCTACCGTCTTTCATCCTCACGCGACATGGTGTAGGATCAGGCATCCACCTAACAACATACCACGACTTGAATGGCACGTTGTATTCGTTTGCCCATCTTTGCTTTTGTTTTGCCCCCTTTAACGGACTTACACTTGTGAAGTAACCACTCAGTAAGTGTGTTGAGCAGTTTTTCTCCTGTTGGGTTCTGTCACTCTTGTCAAATTTGGCCGTTCTGACGTTTTATTCATCTGGTCACTCTTTCTCACTCCATCCTGTGTATAACCTCCATCAATTAGTTAGACTCAACTCATTCCCATTGTGCTGAACACTGATCGCGACACAGGCCAAAGTCTGGAGGTCGGTTGGAATGCGGATCATTATAGGGATTTTACCTCAGGACGTTCAATGGAATTGTCGTTTGTAAGGAGTCTAGGATCTGCGATTTAATGGCGACATTAATATTTCGACAGTACACGGTTTTATGGATTTCGGTCATGCGTGAGCTGCTGTCTGATCATCAGCGCATCTTTATTGCTAGAAAGATCATTAGTTCTGTAAGTCCCCTCTGAACTTAGTGGTCGAATCGGTCGATCGCCTTCTTTACCGTTAAATCAGATAACCGTTTCCAGCCGCCACCAAGGTGGTTCATTACCGAGACAATGTTGAGATTGAATCTGAAACATGATATACCTGTTCACGACCAATTATTGCTGGTGCGCTCACTTTGTTACTGGTGTACGGCAAACTGCACAAGTCGCACGATGAGGTGTTTATCCAAACTTGTCACTGGACACACTCCAGTTTTGCTTGACAGTGAAATTAACAAAACCATCACCAATACGATTTTCACACATCTATTAGATTCCAGCCACGAAGTTAATATTCAGAAGGCTTTCCGCATTCGTAAATCTATTGAGAATAGCAACGTTACGAACAGGTTTTAATACTGTACGTTTCAACCATCTCGGATGGTTTTCCTCAGGAATGTTGTAGTCGAAATGCTTTCTGCATTGATCAAAAGGTCTCATCACCTCATCAAAAATCAGTCCGGTGACACATATTGGTTATAGTCGAATCGATCACTGTTCGATTTTAGCACTCGGTTTTGTGTTACTAAAAAGATTCGTGCACGGTTGGCAGCTTGCGTGGCCACGGTCGAGTCAGTTTTGTTACACTCAAGATCACACCATTGATTCAACTTCTGCGTCATGTTGGAACTCTGTAATATATCGACCTCAAGTTTTCAAAACTCAGTGATCACGACAGTTTTTCTCTTCAGGTCTGTATTTGGAGCACGATGGAAATGCATTTGATCAAACAACCCAATGAAGGAAAGGGTGAGAGATGTTAACCAGATAAATGATCAGTACAGATAAAACGTCTCACCACTGAGGTACTCACAGCAAAAGCAAATTGCTTTATTCGTACCAGAGAGGTGGTTATTTCGCTAGTGCATGTCCGTAGAAGTTCATGAAGACTGAGCGACGGCATGGTACTTAAAATAGCGTTCATATATCATGTGGACTAAGTGCTGTAAATCTCGCTGAGCATTTTTTGAACAGTGTAGATAGTGCTTCGTTATGCTTGCCCACAAACCAGCCTTCCACGGGCTAGTGTTAACGGGGTTTGGACTCATTGGATGTTGATTCGAATAGAACTGAAGCTCTTAATAGTGGTTTATGAGCATTGATAGACACCTTAGCTAACAGAGAGAGTTAATCACCTTGGTATTAGTGTTTACAATTCGTCTCGCGTATTTTGATTGGAACTGAGATGTAAGTTTTTCGCCTGAGGGTGTGTACCATGTAGCATACCAGAATGTCTGTTTTATAGGTGAATCACGTAACCCTGGTGAGTAATAATGTTTTTGGGTGGTATTGGTAATTAAGGGGCATACAGCTATAGAAAGGACTTAAATGAGGGGTGCAGAAGTAAAAAGATTGAGCTTAGCTAACTAGACCTGTATATTTGTACCCAGGCGATCTGTATCAAGGTGTCCACGCCTTGCAAACAAACAACCGGGGAGCAAACGAATGAGATAGTATCTTCAAGAGGGTTTCTTTGTGACTTTCACTATCCCGCCTCTATCATTGCCTATGCTTCACAAACAACACGACCAAACAACGGCTGCGTTTATACCGCTGTACCCGATGTATCTCTCCCTCTCTCTTTGTTAACATCTTCAACCAGGGGCTAGTTATAAAACACCAGAAGATGTTTCCGAATAGCCGTCACAAGTATTTCCTCAGCTATGCTCGTTGAGCTTGTTCTTTATGTTACGAGCATTTGCACGCCAAATTTGTCAACCCATTCAATTATGTTCATACTGCCCCTTAACCACATGAAGAGGTCAATCACCGGGATTCATCGCAGCATCTTTAATGACCGCCAGTGGAGTAAAATGAAGTAATTATCGGGTCAGATAGGCAGTAACCAACCTTCAGTTAACCAACCAATTAATTTTTTGCAATGCGTTTTTGCTGGATTAGGTAGAGATATTCTACACTTTGTGAAACTGTGTCGGACTGAAAACCTTAGTTCATAAGCAGTTGGCATTACAAGCCGCGGCCGACAGTCGTTCGTCGGCTTTTGAGATACTGCTGATGAAAGGTCTGAGACTTCTGTGTACTTAAATCAATTATGGAGAAGATGACTACAACCACATTGTGACTTACACTAACGAAAGTAATTAATAAAGCTGGATTATCTACTGTGCAGTAAGTTACACTTTTGAAGGGCTTACCGCGAGGTCTATATCTAATGTAGCGTTCGGAGCTGTCAATTTAAGCATTTCTCGTGCACGAGGCATCGGCTTTTCCAGCCCCACGGTAAAACAGTTTTAAAACGTTATCAAATTTTGTTTCATGTTGGAACTACAAAAACCCTGTATAGAGTTGCTAACGAATCGCGAACACTTACTGATTTGATGACCATTCTAGGTTCTTGTTTGTTTGCCAACACAAATTCGTCGTACATTTCCTCGCCACTTATCAAGGTGGCGTCCATATGGCCACATCGGAGCTTTACACGGTGCCCGTTCAATTCGAATACAATAACAGAGTTGGTCAGCTCCTGACCGTCGAGGGATTGAGTTTGTGCTACGGTCCCTTGTTCCTGGCGTTTACGTCGTTGTTCCACCAACCATTTGGGATCTTGACCTTGTTTTTTGCGTTCGTAATTCTGTCTTCTAATAATTACCATCGGATCACGATATTTGTAGGTACTCAATGGAACCGCACAGAAAGTGAATTTTTGTGTCCCCGCTGGCTGAAACTTCACGTAGGCATATCTTTCGGTACATTGAGCCCCGCGAGACACATAGACAGAGATAGGTTTGATCTCCAATTCGTGCAGCACGAATCGGATGCGCACTACATCACCTCGCACACGCGCAACTAATGATGCCCGATTGGGCTCCGCGTTGTATGTGCCTCTTTTGGGATCTGTTTGGCTATCCACGGAAGACGGTGTCCTATCATACATTTCCTGAGCTATATCTACTCGCATCGCAAAACTGGTTAGGCGGAATTGTACGCCATCTTTCTGAACGAAAATTTGATTTTGTGCCAATTTTCCACTGCTCCTTTTTCGCTTGTCAGATTTTACTGTCCCGGTGCCCTCCGGTTTCGGTGAAGTCTGATTCATATCTCCACTCTCTGTATCGCCACTCTGGGAACATGCCGCGATACGATAGCGCTTCATTCGCAGCACAAATTTCTGGCAGTTTAGATCTCGAACTTCTACAAAGTAGTCTTTCGAACAGGCTTGACATCCTTTTTGTGTGCTGCCTTCCGGGGATTTGCGACGGTGTACGTAAAGATAGTAAAATTCCGGATCCTTGGCCCTGAAAGTCAGCTGATAATGCTTACCTTTCCCGGAAGTAAGATTTACAGTACTCAGTGGTGGAAAGTCATTGTCGTAGTTTAACGACTCCTGTGAACTGAGCTCAACTGATGGTATCCCTTTTGCGTAAGACTCCCGCTGGTATCCGTCTTCTTCCGTACTCAAGTTGGGCACTGTAGGCAGGTCTAATTCTTCATACGCGCTTCTGTTAGCTTGACGCGTCACTATTGTTAGTGCGTGGTTCTTTTGCCAAGAATGCCGGGATCTTGAAGGTCTAGTGACTAACATTGCTGGTCAATGCGCTTAACTCAGGACGTGCACATTTGGAGCACGCGACCGCACTCGTTTAAATTGGACTGAGGCATAATCTAATCGATATCAGTTTGCAATAAACTGTCCCGTTGCTGATCAGTAGGCTCAGGCGTGTAGCTGTAGGAATACAGCTTGCGATAACACCATTGGGATACCCGGTGTTTTTTTCTTTAAAAAAATTGCTGCAGTATATAACGTCTTTTTCTATTCAATTTTAATGTAGGTTATATAACGTATTTCGTTTTGTTACTTTAGAATCCAAGCACAACTATTAGACACATTCCTCACAAGTGAATGAGGGTGAGCTGGACCCACATCACCTCATTCACATCTTTTTGTATCCCCAACGTTCACTATGGAGCCGCAGACCATAGAACCCACTATGTTACAAAGCCTCTCGCTTGGGTTACGGGCTAACCGATTTAACGGATGCAATCCGTGAAGAAGGTTACTCGTTGTTGTGGAATGAAACGTAAATACTGATATTTGTGTTGCTGGAATATTACGTTCCCATACTCATGCAGCGGGATAAAAATCTATCCAATGCGTTAACGCAAGGACAGGATTTTTTCTGATTTGCAGGTCACGCTATTCACTTGAAATATACTGTAAACTATTCCTCTTCTAATGCCATATGCATTGCCAAACTCACCTCATTCTCTCGAAGGTCATGCCAATGACATTTCATTACGGTTTTCATGCTTGAATTTTTGTTCACTTAAGTTTGCGTGGTCCCACCTGGCTGTCCATAAAACACAAATCTCCATCCACTTTAAACGAACCAAAATGTGTTCATGACTGAGAGAATCTGATTTGTCCGTTTGACAATTCGGCCACAGGGTCTCAAAATATCTCATACATGGCGCTCGTCCCCAAACGGAACATGGAAAACGCCTTATGAGGACGATTCTAGTTAAAGTGAAGAGAAAAAAGATTGTTTTTCCTCAGTTGAGCAGAAAAACTGACAAACATGTGGTGTTGCATACTACTCAGGGGGTACTAGCGGGTAGTTGGGTATGAATCGATAAAAACGATGCAAACGGAAATTGGTGGCGATGCTCAGCTTTGATCCAGACAAGGATATGCACTACTAATGAGCTCTAATAAGAGCGAAACTCGAGTCTAGTGCTTCCTTTCGAAGTGAGCTAACCGAAAGGCTTATCTGAATGCGAAGGCTGTGATCAAGTGTGGGTGGTGTTCAATTTCGGAATTCTTGTATGCCCGCATATTTTGTTCATTAGCCAACGTTTCGTGTTTTTTTGTGTTCGACCAATTGTGAACGGCGTGGATTCGTAGATTTTTGATAATTAATTGTGTTCGGTCTTTCATCCCTGAAGTGTCGGTCCAACGCTGCGGCATTTGCATTCCAGTATGTGTTTCTGACGCGTGCTTGTGAATAAATCATTTTTAACGAAGTGCATATGCTTTGAATTCACGGATTTACACAAGTAACCGAGGTGAAGTATGATACTTCAAAATAAATAAGATGGATAGTTGCATGTTTTGATTTGTGTATAACATGGTGCATATTTGCATCAATCTATCAGAAGTGAGGCAACTATCGTAAATTTTATACAGTAATTTCATACGTGTGATACACAAACTTCACATAGCATAATGCGTTTTGAAGGGCGTCGCATGTATGTGACATTCGACGGACTTCGTGTTTGTCTGGTTGGTTTAGGATTAAAGATCGTTCCCATTTTTATTGTTCTCATATGGACATTAGGTTTTCGGGACGGAACTGGCAGCAAGTACCGGTTTGAAGTCCTGTAACATCCTCTTCTTACGCTCAAGTTAATTTAAGTATAATTCGACGTTTGGCGTTCACTGCACCCGATTATTATTACACCGTTTTACATTGGAGAATTATAAATAATGAGCAATTGGGTACATTTGATGATTTAAATGAAACCAAATGTTACATTGTCCTGCACAGCTCCGATGCTGATGACGCCTTACTTTCACATACAGCTCGGTTGTTTGTTTACAAGGTGTAGGCACTTTGAGGTAGAATGCTAGAATGTGGACGTAGTTATTTTTAGTAGTTAGATCCCCTCACCTTCCCCTTCTTTTTCTTCTTTCTTCCTGTTTAAGGTTTGCTTTTTTATTCTTCATAGTGGTGTCGCCGTTAAGCATCAGTGTAAACCACTGATATATTGCTGTCCGTAATGATGATGGTGTACCGCTTATTAGAGTAAGTTGTCATCTTACATTCGTTGGAAACAGACATTTCTGGGTTAGTTGAAATTGCTACCTGTACTGCAACAAAGTGTCGTTCTGTCAAAGACCCGCAGTTTCTTGGTAATGAGAGCCAACATCATCTTGATGTTCTGCGTATTGGCAGTATGCAGATAGTTCTGACATGTTTGGCACACTGAATGAGATGTGAGGAGCACGTAAGCTTAATTACACTGCGAAATACTAACACAAGTTTGTATCAAGCCGTAGGTGGGAGTGTGAATGTTTTTGTTGCTCCCATTCAACGAGCTATGCCTGATGATCGTTTCAGTGAAATTTCTCCTACCAACCTCAAGGATAAACTGACTCTACAGTGCTCGATTTAAGGGATTCAGAGCGAACACGCACGCGGAAGACTGTTTCCAGAGGGTGAATTTACTCTGATGTGGAAGAAAACGCGTCATCTTTTGACAGTGGGAAAATACTACTTAATAGTTAACCACATTTTCACGGCAAACAAACACGGAAGCCGTTCGGTTTGTTGCCAGCTCAACTGGCGGGTCGGCGAAGCATCCGAACGATTAATTCACGTGTCGTCGATGCGGCGGCCAACACCACAGTCACCAAGTGCTGCCATAAGCAGAAAGTTCGTAACCCGTCTGGGGAAATTGGTCATCTGGCTACCAGAAGTCAAATTCTAAATCTCTATGGCAATATATGTGGACGGTCCTATCGAAGCTACCCCGTTATTAACAATTTTTAGAGAGCTCTTGTCGACTTCCATCTCATTTTCGTATGGAGATTGATACTGGAGCGTCGGCAACAATGAGGGCTGCACCCATCTAGCTTTTGTCCATACCTTCCGCGTGTCACTGGATACTGCACACGTAAACTGGACGGACGATTCCAGTACCTGGAAATCACCGTTGGTGTCCAGCATTGCTACAGGAAGCGAATTTTATCGGTGTTTGTAGTGGCTTAGGGTTGTCCAAACCTAACAGGCCGAGATTAGATCAGAAGTAGGCCAGGCACACCAGATAAGGTAAAAACGGTAACATGACAGCCGGAACTGGAGATTTTTCTGTTCAAGTATTCCAGTATGTTCAAGGATAAGTTTGACAAACTAGATGAATTTCAGACCAGCTTTATGCTAATCTAGTGAGACCCAATGGCAAACCAGCGACAGAAACAGCATGCCCAATTGCGGTGAGCGCCCTATCAGCTCTTCAAACTGAAATCCTGCTTGGGTAGCCAATCTGATGGATCATTTAGTGAATTTCCCGTGGCACGATGGATTGCGCGGATAACTGAGTCCATAATTCATAGCAATACAAGACTGTGCACGTTTGTGGCATGCCCAAGTCATCGCGACGTCGTTCAGCTGGCCATAAAGCACTTTACAAACTTTTCTGCCCGTACATATCAAACCGATCTAGCTTCAAGTGGTACTCGTGTTCAGTGGTACTCGTGTCAGTAACGTAAGATGCGTGCGACTTTTTTTTCGCACCGCTGGTGGATGGGCGTGACGGATATATTGCGGACCCCGCTTGTGTTTGGACAATCGCATTGGACTCGGTTACGTTTTTGCTACTAAAGTCTTTCATCTTGTGCTCCACCGCTGCTTCGCTATTGCAAACAGCTATATATTGGACAAACGCTAATTGTCTCACCTTCAGCAGTCGCTTTTTCATTGCGTAGCTCAGGAACCCCAAGAACCAGTCAGTGGTGTACGAGACTGTCCTCTATTCACTGGTGGAACTTGCGAGTCCTTGCCAGTTGTTTCTATACCGTCTCATATTCGTCCATAGATTCTCCTTAATGACGGTTACTTTGAAAAAAATCGGGCAAGTTTAAAATTTTCAGTCTGCTGGCCAAGGCAATATTCTTCGAGTTTACTCACTCCCATGTTCAGATCACTTTTGCTTTCATAATCAGCAAAGATAAATTTCTTCAAAACGTCTGCCTCTGTGTCTAACGCAATGTCGGAGTAGCACCAACTGATAATATGTTGATTCTCGAGGCAAATTGTTGTGCCCGGCAAACTTAACGCTGCTCTGTCCCCATTTCCGGCAAGCTTCAGACAATCGCTTTCTGTCCCTTACAACGTATAGGCTTACACACAGGTTCGCCTATGTGATTAACAAGATGTTTCATTACAATAGCAGCGGCAAACGTTTTGAAATATTCTACATCCAAACTCTTCGTTAGTAGCTACCTTTAGGTTTGATAGAAAGTACCAACAATTCAGTTAACATACGTGATACTAAGCTCTGGCGTACAAACGTATTGATAAAAATCTAGTGCCTATTTGTATACTTACCTCATCGTAGTGTCTAAACCCCACTGTGACTTTTCAATAGGCATAAGAAAGGTGATCAATGATATATGAAGACGGTGCAGTTGGATTTAGCAAACTGGCTTCGATTTTCGAAACTGGATGTTATGTGAATTTCATAATTATACATTCAACTTTCTCTACTTTTTCCACCTCCAGAGGCAGTGTTTTAAACTTTGTTCTGTCAAATTTCGAAACCGTACGAACCTCGCATAACAAACGCATATTTACCGTTTTGGTGTAGTTTGAATTAGCCATGCCACATCTGAGAACGTCTCAGTCTAAATGTTTCATCCATTATTTGGCTGTCGAGAAACTCATTGATGCGATGAAGTACGACAGAAAAGTTGAATCTGTAGAAGAACGAATGTAGTTTTCACCACGAACAAAAATTCTTCAGATTTGAATGTTTTTGATAAGTTCATCTAACGGTGTTAAACGTATGTTAAACATTTGATTAATGGTTGAAAACCGCTTGGGTAATTATTGCAGTCCCAGTTCTTTTCATTCTGTTGAGGTAACTGGACGGTGTAACATAATATACTGTCAACCAGTCGATAAAAATTGCTACATAAGGAGATTAAAGCCACACTTCATTTCGATTTGAATATTTGGAGATATGCTTGATTATTTCATATACTGATCAGGAACAGTCAGTGTTGCTTTCATGCATATAGTATCTGTCCCGGTGAACTGAGGTTTAACGGTGTGCTGAACGAAGTGAAATTTTTCAAATGCAATTTCTGTTTCTCAAAACAAGTGTGTACTACTCCGCGCACTGTGCAATTAGCACTGCTCGTTCTTACGACAGCATACTACATTATCTCCTATCGATTAGCCGTTAGAACTATCAGCTTTTGTTACTTCTGATGGTGATGCAATTTAGGAGTGAAACGCGCCCCACTATTTACAAGTAATACAATTTTCATGCTCATCGGTGACTTTGGTGGATTTCAACGTGATCTTTTGAGAAATCCTGCTTAGGTAGTCAGAATGCGGAATCATTTGGTGGATTGAGCGGTAAACTGAGTTCAGATGTGGTATTTCTGAGCTCCTGGAGTGATTTCGTTGCTCAGCTGGTAGAGCTGTTATGGCGTTTGAGCATACTGTTTCTGTCACTGGTTCGAATCCAGCCGAAGCCCAGCTTTTTTGCAGTTAGGTCCCATCTAAAACTTCGTTCGGTTTTGCGCAAAACCGACACCACTAAAAATTGTCGGCCACTTTGCGTCGAAGTCCGGTAATTGTTTCCCAGATGCTGCCTGATAAGGCTAAAGTCGTTCACATTGTCACACATTTCGATCGCTTCTCTATCTGCCCACGAAACTCCGAGTCAACCTGTCTATGTTAGGCACGAACCGTTCCACGTACCAAAATTTTCTCAGAGTGGATAGATCATCATCGCGACTAAAATCAATAGACCGAACTCTCCAATTGTTTAAACGAGTTAAAGTTGTCTATTTTTCAAGGGCAGTCTAAAAAATCGACATGGTTTGTGGAGATTAAGCGTAGATCAGAAGCACTGTAGGTAAGGTACTTTTGACTACATGGCTGCCTAGTGTACGTACCACATTATACGGCGTAAAACGTTATGATACAGGAGAAGCAAAAAAGAATCTATCATGTTTTATGTCACATACTTATGCACCAGCGTTTGGCCACATCCCTGTACAAGTACACGTGTTCGTTAATGTAGAAGATGTACTTCCAGTATAGCCACTATACTTACCACACTGGAGTTTACAAACTAATGTTGGTACGCATTCAGGTCCTCACTTGCTTCCATGCGGTCCGAGCTCATTGGTCAGCTAAAGTGCGGTGCAGCAACAGAGCTCGCATAGCTGACCAGCCAACTCCCAAAAGCTGTCTGCAACCGCTTTGGACGTGTTCTATCAGGTGATGATCAAGCGAGAGTGAGGTAGGACGGCTTGATTACGTAGCAAGACACTTATCATACGACTGACACAGTGTGGAGCTAACCAATTCACTCAGAGTTGGTTAGCTCCATAAGGCAGACTACTTTCCCGGAGAACTCTTACAGACCTTTATTCAAAAACTCTAATCACTGTTCAATTACTCCAGAATAGCAACCGTTATTGATGTGTGATAAAAGAGACCAATATGTTGTTGAGTAAAAACCTGACAGTGGATTCATACGTAAGAAAACAGAAAATGCTCACGGTGTGATAAGAGCCGTTAGAGCATAACAAAGATAAGTCTCAGCACCAAAGTGTTCACTTAGCAAATTATCTATTAGAAGGACTTTGGATGAGCTCATTGTTATACCCCATTAAGTAAGTTACCTAAAATACGAGTCATCGTTGCTTGCAGATGTCTTTCGTGCTAGTCATGCTACCTTGACATTGATAACGTTCAGAAAAATGTATGTACTGGTTAAGCGGGTTTCATCTCAGATAATTATTTTCTTGTATCGCGTTATTTGGCTGATACAAATCTAAAGATGGAAACCGTTTGTCGCGATCAAATTGTGCCAGGTCTATGGAGTGGACTGGCGTTCTTGGAAACTGCTCAACTGACCCTTACGTTTCACAACTGGGGTCACAGATGAAGTCACATGGAGTAACTTCTAAGTAAATTAGCTTTAGGCGCATTTTTTCACTCCAGGCTGGAATCTTACCTGTTTCCCTTCATCTCTCTAATACTGGCTTCGGAGTGTTGGTACATACATCACGACGGTGCTCTTACTGAGCAGTATGTTAGAAACGATATGAATAACACTATCCAGTAAGCAATCATCAAAACTACGAGTTAAAACCAAAAACATTACACGTTGTGCAACCTTTAGACTCTTCCGTACTACCTTTCTCAAACGGTGTACAAGTTTATTCAGATCGTCGGTACACAATCTTCTTACAAGGTAGCAATGAAGTGATACCTGTTGGTGTGCATGACGGTGTGTTCAGGATTGAGTGAGAGACAGGACTACGGCCAATGGTTCTCCTATGGTATCATTGGGCTCAATTCATGGGTTGTTGTTTATCAGTTGGAAGTTTCTTAGTATAGGTTTAGTAGATACTTCCGCTTGGGGGACGGTATGCCTAATGTATGAGGTCTGATATAAGTAACACGTGGTTTGATACAGATGTGATCGACCTTTTTTTAAGTAGACTAAATTGATGCCTACCATACTGGTGGCTTTACGAGCCATTGTGATACACTAACTGAATATCCGTATACGGTTATCTGATATCATTCTTCTGTACGAAATAACAGTAATGGACAACCACATTCTGGTCTCGTTGATCTTGACACGGACCATCTCTTGAGTTGGACGCAGTAATCGTTAGCTTCAGTGTTAATCTGACGACATTATATTCTTTTAATAATCCTTCCCAGGAATTAGTTAGTGACAAGACTTTGTGAAATAGATTAGGCTCAGCTATTTGTCTGTTGCACAAGAGGTGTTCTCAGTTCAAGGAAAGATGAAAGTTAAATAGTTATTCTTTGAGTACACTCCTATGTAGTTAACCATCTTCTAATCTTCTGAGTATTCTATAGTCTAGAAAACTCACTTCATGGTTCAACGATTCACACTCAATTGTAAGTTTAACATACTTCTGAAAGGCACATATGCGTTCCTCAAATTTATGTATAGATTCCATGCTTACCAATAATACCTTATTCTTGGCATACCTCCAAATTCCTGGTGAGTCAAAAAAGGTGGACAATATTTTGTCATCTAAGTATTGTATGAACAAGTTGGCAACGGTAGAGGAAATGGAGCAGCCCATTGGAACTTTGTTTGCTTGTTGATACAACACCCCCCTTGATTGTGAAGAGATTGACAGTAAACAAATCTCCTTAGTGTTTGAATTCTCAACTATTGTTGAGCCAATCCTTTCGACCAAACTGGTAACTGCTTGAGCAGTGCCGATGGATAACATACAGACCTTTTCACTATGAGATCTTGATGAAAATCAAAACAATATCAACGCTGACTTGCTGTTCATCTGAGTTTGATTAAGTTTGTTCCAGATAAAATAGTCTCACCGCTTCCTAGGAGGTTTAGAAGTATATGACAAAAACCTGGCTGGAGTACGAGTCGAGGTGAACGTTTCACGTTTGACCGGTTGGCTATAGTGGCACAGCGGGTTTATATATTTCACGGAAACTACTAAACCTTCAGTCAAGTGATGTTTTGCATATAGGATAGACCAGAGTGTTGGGACCTCAGCACGATGTATCCCTTCGTACTCTCTAACCCACTGTACTGGCAAGAAACATTTGGTTCAGTCGATCCTCGGAACACTGGTAAAGCATGTCAGAAAAACCCGTTAGGTAATCTCGAGTGGACATCGGCTTACGTAGAAATAGCACTGGGACATTAAAGAAACGATACCTAAACGTGCTAGGGTGGAAAAAGTTCTGCTTGGAACACCAATAATGAGCACTGATTTTACACTAAATCACACTGTGCGTCTGATAACCTTAAATGGAATCTTTCAACATGTCTTAGAGGTTCACTGTTTTAGAAATCACATGGACTTGTAATCAGTAATGTCGATTGACTTCTAAATATATTCTACAGTATTTCTTTCGTCATTAGTATTTGCTTAGTGTCGTGGTGAAACGACTTAGAAAACAAAGTGCATGAGTAAAGGACTCCAATCGCAATATGACAAGAAGTTAATTCCAGTGTTGCACATTAGTGCACGTCCAGCAGGTAACCCAAAATTCAATGTCTTGGTCTAACCCGTGCACATTTAACGTAACACCGGATCCAGCCGAGATAAAGTTCATCGGGAAAGTAGGATGGACGAAGTAAAACAATCAGTAGAACGAAAAATATATTAGAAAACGTTAAACAAAATCGCTACAGACATCACCAGACACGTGAGCAAAAATTTTAGTCAAAGAATGCAGAAATCATCATCATCGTCATATTTCTGTCGAAGTGTGTGAAAATATCCCCAGTGTTATATCGTTCGGTTATAACGAAATGTTAGAATTGGAAATGTCCCAATTTTGAAGCCGCCATTTTCACCTTGAAGGTGCGAAGCGCATTCCATACAAACCAGCCTGTTTACTCACCTTGTTCAGCATGGTCTGCATGTCTTCGGCAAGGGGATTAATTAAGACATCATTTGCATATTCCAGATCAGTCAACCTAGCACCATGAACAAGCTTGACACCGGGGTCACTGGATTCCTCCAATACATTTTCCAGAATGTCGTCCATGACAAAATTGTACAGAGACGGGGAGATCAATCACCCCTGACGAACACCACTAGAAAAGATGAACGTCCGAGATGGTTATCTACAAACTATCACCCTGATTGCAAAGTGAGCATACAGTGAATTCAACAGATTCACGTATTACCCTCGTACTGCCTTGCAAATAAGACAGTTCAAGAGGACGTTACAAACGACTGAATCGAAACCAGCTTTCAGATCAAAAATATCACTACCGTCGACTATCTGTAACAGTGCCGTTGTTCCAAGATCTGTCGCACGCTAAAATGTGGTAAACGCATTCACGACCGAATCGAAATCCTGATTGTTTTGTCATTCTCACATAAAAAGTCTCCTTTCATTTCTTTCAACTGTTTGATCAAATTGTGCTCACCGTCTTTGCGCAAGCTTTCAACCACCCTGCCTTTAGACCCTCGATAGTCTTCATCATATTCAAAACCAGGTGGAATCGAGTGATGCTTATTTATAAGGTTTATCGACGTGATGGAAATCCAGTTCTGTTGCGACTTCACAGCTCCTTCGGAACACACCTCTTTAGAACAAGTCTTTTTAGCTACTGCGATCTGTTCCCAGTGTTCGTTAAGATCACTCACCTGATTCGAACTGGGCACTTTGTTCATCATTGCCTCCTGGTAAACATTCTTAACACCCTCTTCGTTTGAACGCCAGTTAAGTATCCTGAATTTGTGAGTGTATGATCTCTGTGCATAAAACAAAACACAACGGACACGCACAATAGCATGGTCCGAGTCCAAGTGGTTGTTCCATAGTGCACGACAGCCTTTAACAAGGTGGCACAACCTGTAACTGACTGATATATATGGCTGAGTAGTCTCCACAACCGAGAAGCACTTGGCTGTCTCCATAAGACATGCCTGTTCCTATATTGAAAGGCATTGCCCGAAATGTGACTGTGAAATGAGCATAGTCCCAGCAGTCTTTCTCCGTTGTCACTGAGTTGTGCCCGGACACCAAATATATCTCCCAGCCGCTTCCTCTCTGGAGAAAGACAACCAAACTGAGCATTAATATTGCCGGCTAGTATGTTGGTGTCAGAGCGTTTAGCCTGCTTCAGGAGATGAACGAGGACGTCGTAGAACTCATCTTTGGTAGCATCCAATCAATTATCCGTTGTTGCGTACGCTAATATGAATATACATCGATTTTCTGATTTGCGTTGACAGATTTTCATTGATGCACTCAGTCTGACAAAGCAAAAGCGACTACTCACTAAGATCCATTCGAGCAAACATTGCTCTGTTCTGGAACTCGATGTGATCGCCATTCCAGTTTGAAAGTGAGATTCAGCTTCGGCATCACCAAAGACCCTGAGAGAGAAGCGCTTGGATCGATAGTTATCTAGAGGTGACCTCAAGTGAATAACGGTATTAGAACCATAGACTCGCGTTTTTGACACGCAATACACATCAAGCTTCAGACTTGACAGAGTACTTGCCGCAGCAGCTTGCTGACTTACTTGTCGGGTGGTGCGGACATTGAAGTCGCTAATGTTTACCAGTTGTCTTGAGTTCAGAAAACACTTACCATCGGAGGGCATATGGAGAGTAGAAAGCTTGTGGAGGGAGATTGAAATAGAAGGAGAAAAGCGTAATGGGTGGATAATACCACTGTGATGGGGGTTGACTTAATGGGCCCGACCCCGAGTCTCTGACTCAAAAGTCTAACCTATGAGACAACAGGACACAAGGTTTCCTTGAGGGACCCTACCCGGAGCCAATGACTCAAGAGTCTGACTCACTTGACAGTGAGGGGCTTGCCTAGCCCGAGGGCGCAGTGAATGTGACTTTAATGTCTGATTCTGAGCACTGCTGCGCGCAGTGGATGTACTCGAAACTACATCAGGCTTTTGGGCGATACCAAATGTTTTTCGACCGTATTGGACATTACGTCGGCAGTCACGGTCAACCGTTGGGTGATCGGAGTGTTCATTGTTTGAGGGTACATTTTCTGATCTCCCTCTTCCTGCTTCAGGAGACAGCAGTGCTGCAACTATAAAAATAGTTCTGATGTATGTCCATAGGATCGTGCCTTGGTGCTTAAGCATTCCTGCGTGGTCAGTAGTACGACATACAATCCTATGAATGTAACTGCTTTTCGTCTGACTGCTCCCCTTTGGTCTGTCTGACGAGGTTGCACCTGGAAGGATCGGAGTTCTAGTCATTAGAACCCTCTGGATCGATGCAATGCACAAGCCTGACCAACACGTCACATTAGCAAAATAGGTCACATGTTTCGATTGAATGGCTAGATGGTGTTGAATTATCGCTTGAGGGTGAATAGCAACTTGTCATGGAAATGAACGTAAACGAGGTAGCAGATGAGGTAGAACTAGAGGAGCAAACGTATATGAATTCAAAGTGCAATACAATGTACTAAAAATATTTGTGACCATAAGTCGCCCGTAACTGTTTCCGATGACGCAGACAATGCGGCATTCCGTAATCTCGCTTGTAGAGAGTCAACAAACAAAACGCTTTTGCTCTGGAACGTTAGAAACAGTTCTTTTGATATTCCAGTTGTTCGCATCACATCGTAGACGGTTACTTTTTCCTTCTGCCTACTGATCCACCGGTAGGTTTTTCTATCAACAACAGTCATCATCCCTTGTCACCACGCAACAATAGTGGTTACTGTATTTAGAATTATAGTATAGCGATTCCTGTGTGTGAGTTAAACACTCTAATAGTCTATCTAGACATTTACTTTTCCGTTGAACTAGCCACCTGGATCTGCCACGCTGAGTTAGCTGTGGTGTCATTCCTTGCGTCCTGGCCGAATCAACCACCCTTTGTGCGTGTATGTGTCTCTTGAGTAACGTAAAAGCCAAAGTACCTGGACGATCTCGTACCTTGAGTTTTTCGTTTGTTATTTCAGATTACGGTCTGACACAGTGCACGCTTGCAAACGTTCAATGACACTTTACTAGAAATTTTCTGGTAGTGACAGATTATGCGACCCGATTGATTTTGTTGCTTCAGATTATAGGAAACTAAAACAGGCTCTTGTAAACTCTTGTCTGCATACTTTTGTAGTCCGGCCACTGTGTCTATAGCGTGAACCAGTTGACCACCACTTCAATTAATTTCACCTTAGTGTTGAGTCAAAAACAGGGATGGCGCAAGGGATATATGTTCAGAAAACCAACACATGGATTATGCGTTTCAAAATGACAACAAACAAAAACACTCATCTGCGTACGGTACAGGGCCCAGAACGTCACGGTTGCCACAGACGTTAATGTTCAGTCCCCGTATGTACCGAGAACCATTTCTTGCCTCCATTGTTTCTTCTTGTATTTTTCCCGCGGCTATTTCAATGTCAGAATCCGTGCCCTTGTCCCACTACTGAATGGCAGTGATGTGAATAGTATAGTGCGATCGCTCGTCCTCACTACACTAAATCTAAATATTTACAATCCAGAGCCATGTACGTTACATCCCTAAAATTTATCCTCAGACCCGCCATGTTTAGTGCCAATACATTGTGGACCGTCAAATGTAGAATATATGAAATCTGCTCATATCCAGTTATTCTGTCCTTTCTACTAGCACACTTGCCTTCTGCTGGCGTCTTTGAGTTAGCCACATGTTGCATCCTGTCACCAGGTGACAGTTTGGATGCGATTGAGCTTTGTGTGTTCATGACGCTGACTAACCCCTTCAAATCACCGATCCCAAACGTGAGGTAGTAATCACGTATCCGAGGGACAAGACTCGTGGGTGCATATTTTACCAAACTATGTTGACAACAGCGATATATTTCACATCCAGGTAGTACGTACGCGCACATGAACGTCAGCTAAAGAGGGATCGCACCGTCGTGGGAAGAGGAGGGATCTCATCAATGAGGTCAAACTGGGTTAAACTAACCATACTTTTAACAGAGGAGAATGTTAAGTCCAGTGTTTGCCATTAATCCAACCAGTGCTAGAGCTGAGAACGAAGGAATAGTGTTTATGAAGGTCCCTTGATCAGGTCGTACTCGTATCTCTGTTTGTCCTGGGTTAAAAACTGAAGTCTCACTTCAGTACCCAAGCGGATGATACGCATCGCAAGAATGATGGGGTTAACGGCTGTAAATAAAGCAGTTGATTTAGATGAGTCTGAGGAGTGTGTTCGATGATTTGAAGTGCTGCTATTCAGAGAACGAAGAACTTACTGTTACGACAGTGGGGAGTGTCAAGCAGCATTTCTCTGAAGTGAACTCCATTTGTAGAAATCACTGATCATAGTGTGAAAACGAATAACTGTGGAAGACGGAGAAGGAAGCCATAACAACAAGGCGTTCAAAGTTACGAGGTCCTTTAACAATTCACAAGCCAGCGGTCTTTTCATCGCATGGTTTTCTTGGTAACTGATGCTAGTTATTCGTCGTTCAGTCGAGTTCATTTTTCTAAGCCCAGGCTGTTTTCCGGATGTATGGGTATTTACCCGCCAGAACGCTCGGTTGATCGTGGCCAACTTAAGGTCATGTAAGACACTAGAGATCACATTGCGAATGACGCACTAACAAACAGAATCATTGACGACTAGCTGAAAGTGAAACTGTTACTAAATTATTACTCGTTCATAAAACAGTAACCAAGAGCAGTTAACCGTCTTAATACATGGTGTGGCAGTGAATATCGCATTTCTCGTGTTCTTGGCGAAATTAACCTCCAAATTAGTTTTAAATGGGTCTCAAATTAACACCAGAAAAACCGGGAAATTTCTAATCCCAGAACGACTAGAGGTGTCATAGTTGGCCCATTCTACGTACGCACGTTCGTCATATCAGTCACTGGAAAGTTGACGTTTAAGCAGCTAAGAGTCGATCTGAAGGTCTGTTGCAATTCCATGGGATTTCATGCGTCAAACTGAACTGGTTATTGGGCTTTTGAACTTTATTTGTTCAGTTAATGTAAAACTATAATAATTCGTTCCCCTTATGAACTTGTATAAGGCGATGAAAAGACGTAAATCATGTGATGTTCTCCGAAGTAAAATTGAGTACATTCTGATCATACATGGACATGTAACAAATTTTAACCACTCATATAAGGTTCCGTATGGCATTAGACAGAGAGACAGAAATAAAACTTAAAAATATGGGAAGGTTGACAACCAGGGCAACCACAACGTCAACACAAATTGTTTCTGAAAACACAGGGGGGATTTTGACGTCTGATAGTCAAAACCTCAACAAACTAGGATGAGGATGCGTTTGCCATGGCTTTGAAAAGTCACAGAAAATGAGTCACAAACCTTAACTCCGTATCCTGTTTGCATTAAGTGTTTTGCTAGTGATGACACTAGATGCCATCCGTCGATCTATGTGCACGCACCTGGCATTCCTAATTGTGTTTCCGGTCGTTTTGGAGCACGCTTCTGGATACGAGAAGCTAGCTGTCACTTTGTCCTCCCTATGTAACTCATAATGCAACTACATGAATATTTGTATAAACAATGGGATTTGACAGGCGTACGTTTTATTTTGTAGTTGAGACTGGTAAGGCTCTGGTTCGCTGCATTATACATAGTTTTACAGCGATGTACGATCTGGATACAGTAGCTGTTAGACGCTTTTTTGTAATTACTGACCAGCCGTCATCTAGAAACAGGAGTTATAAGTACATCGTCTTCTTTTAGGTACCGCTGTTTCCTGTACTCTGGGAATGATGACAGGGGGTACCCACTGGCCTGCAGGATATCTGTAATTGTGCATAATTTTAGTGGTAAATTGTCTTCTATGCATGGCTTTCGTGCTATGTGAAAAACCGTTCGATCTGGATTTTTCTTATACTGTACTGGACAGAAGCTTTCAAAATGCACATACCGTTCTGTCCAGATAAGCTTTCTGTAAACGGATCTTTCTGTCCTGTCCAGGAACGGAGGAGAGTTGCTTATTTCGTTCACTCTAGTTAGCTTAAGGTTTCGATGTGCCTGATTAAACTCCTAGAATAACACGTTCGAATAACTTGGATTCTGAAATGTAAAGCAGCATTTTCCCGAAACAAATTTTAGTAGAGCAGTCAAAAACGTAAATGCGCACGATTTATGGCCTGGCAAATTTCTCTGCATATTATCAAGTGCGTACTACAGAACAGGAGATTATAAAGCGGAAAGCAGGGGCCAATTGTGAAACTAGACATGTTAGGGAAACACACGGTGGATCTGTTCGCTAATCAAACAATTTCATTATTACCATGGGAGTGATAAACTAACAAAGGCGTCTTTCTGCACACACAGAGGGGGACACCAACGTTTCAGAGCAACTGCCTCAG
>JTDE01001804.1:19720-60590 GCA_014338405.1 Paragonimus skrjabini miyazakii | reverse complement strand
CGGTCTTGTGCACCCAAATACGACATGCTGTATACATAGTAGCTTGTCAAAACTTCTCATTCGTAAGAAACTCGGCGGAATGATCTACCTCATGCAGTTCACAAGCAATCAGTAAACTTGCAAACACCTCCAGCCCCTGTGGAGCGATCGTGATTACAGAGTATTCAGAATAATGCGTCGTGAGACATCACGTCTACTGCGAATCAAGCAAGTGCACATCGTTTTGGATCAACAGTGACGGTAACACTCCATGTGATTGTTCAATTAGTGCACAAAACCGTCTCGCCCATTTAAGGCTTTCGCCAAACCTCCTCTGTGACCGGAACCGTAAACTGATGAGATATACTTATCACTTTGACCTAATGTCAGCTGATCCTGATCACAGCTTCTAAGACATGGTGTTTGAACCAGTAGCTGTGTCGATGTTGTGTGCTCAGCTGTCCACATCGCCATCTTATTGTGCACCGACCGGACTGAAGAACCAAGCAATGTAATCGTCAGGGTATAGGAACCGATTAATGTAGAATGAACGATAAAAACGACTGTTTTTTGAATGCCAAAATGCACTTTTATTCGAAAGCACGGCGTTCATTTTTTACAATCGCAATCATGATCATATGTTTTCTTGGTTGTTTTAGAGAATAAACATATTTTACTCTCTTTAGTGTCTGCTCAATACTTGCAATTTCTACCGAAGTTGCATAGGTTGTAAAATAGTTTTGGAAAAATGTCAAGATATCATAAGCCCATAACTTCTAGACTGTAAAGGTTACAGATTTCAGAGACTGCGAATTGATTCAAAGTAATCTGTCAGTTGTTGTTGATATGATCAGTCATTTCTGCTTAATCTACACTGTTAGCTTTGCGTCTGTTTGCTAAATTGCAGCACCACTCGGATGCATGTCTTGAACATTCAGTTACCCCCTATCTAGGAATGAGGAATTTATGATGGCTGCATCAACTATACCGTAAGACCCGCAAACAGGCTTATACAGACTGCGCAAGAGTGAACCGTACAGAATATCAAATGGATAGTAGGAAATCGGGGAGAATGACAGAAAACAGATGGGAAAGAATCAAAGTCAACTCGAATAAATTTAACAGGACGTGCATTATAGATTTTTTAATTTTTATTTATTCATTCACTCTAGGCATTAAATGAATTTTGATTTCAATTCTCTCACACGCTAACCTCGGGGAAAATCCGCATCGATTTTGTCATGGACAATTGATAATCAACTGTTACAGTGGAATTCACTTGTTGATACTGATGGTAAACCAAATATTTCCTGTATGCTTTATATGCAACTGTACAGTTATCTTACTGTTTAGTTGCGCTAAGTAATGTGCTACTTACACAATAGATTACTGATTCAGTTATTCCAGTGTTGCGTACCTTCCGTCGTCCAAAGGGCTAGGCATGCGAAGAAAACAACGGTGTTACATCTTTCGCCTTGCTAAAACACTGTATATTTGCTGCTCATGTCACCGTTGTATCAGATTCATAAATACACGTCAAAGCCGGTTATTGTCTCAAAGCAGTTCCTGACACATTCAGATAAAAATGAACAGTTACAGCAATGTCTGATTAAGCGCACACACAAGCACCACAGTTGTACCCTATAGGTTGATGGTACCTAATCCACTTTAGTAGGACATATGAGCTCAGTTTGTCTGACAAGTTTATCGTTTCAGAACAGTGGTGCCATCGCGGTCGATCGGTTGACCGACCAATGGGTGCACGTGCCATCCCAGTGGGCTCAAACAACAATAAAAAGCGAACCGTGAACCTATCGCCCTCCTACCGCGTTGGTGACACCTGAGTCAACCGATGGCCGATCGATCAATCCGCTGCGGTATAAGCGATTGTTCAGTCAAGTCTGTCCGAAATCTGGATTATCACGTGACGACCGCGTACTCTTGGGATGGGCGACGTCTGATCACGTCATGGCCCGTTACCACAGCGTCTCAAAAATGCAGACCTGTGACACGTCCGAATATTGAAATTTTTCCAATTTGACCGAAACCCACACCAGCGATCAGGCTTGCCAAGCGTTACAGGCACAACACACTGCTCAAACCATAATCTGGATGGATGGCCATGGTTGGGGTGGGGCGTACGGGCATTTCGAATCAAGTCACTCGGCCCCATCGACCCAGGATTGTGGCCACCGCGGCCCACGATAACACCGGCTGCTCACACGCCCGTTTCAGCGCTTGAGATGCAACGCTGGGCTGGAACCCACCATGAATTGGTGAGTGCAACTAGACGAAGTAAAAAACCGATAATTCCCTAATGGATTATGCTGTTACGATAATTTTTTCACCAAACGCTGAATACTCAAAAGCTGCATTCAAGGACGAAACGAGTTTACAAATCACTAAATGAATGTTCGAAACCACACATACTGCACAGACAAACCAATCAAGCATACAGAGAATCAGATAAGGGAGAAAAAAAAATAACAAACTCAGCCAAAACACAACACACTGACACCATACACAACGGACACATCTACTTTTTGTCTGGCTGCTCCCCAGATTCCAGGACAAATTGCTATTATTCGATCATTATTTTAACTTGCAAATCTGTGTGGTTCATAAGTACAGCATTTTATTGTCCGCCGTCTAGTGAAAAACATTATCATGGCAATAAAATGCGGTTACGGGAATATCGTATTTTTACCTTTCCCATTTGCACCAACTGATGCATGCTGGTTCTCAGTCCAGTGTTGCCTTTCAAAAGCCGAAACGAATGTCAGCAACCAGGTGTTATCGATCATAGACTGTTCTAGTCAAAGCACTGGGGCGATGGTACCGAGCGACCTGACCTGAAATGTGTGTCCACCATCGTGCCAGCTGACTGGCTACAGACCCACCGTGTGTTCAGCCTGTTCGCTCACCCGACCTGGGTGTGAGGTCTGTTCGTTGGGTAGGCCCTTTGGTCTGAACGTAGTTTTTGTCTCCGAACCCACAATTTTGGGACAACCTGTATATCATGCATACATCAGCGTTTCGACAGTAGTCTACATCTTCGAAACGCCCTGGTAACGGGCCATGATGTGATCAGACGTCGCCCATCCCAAGAGTACGCGGTCGTCACGTGATAATCCAGATTTCGGACAGACTTGACTGAACAATCGCTTATACCGCAGCGGATTGATCGATCGGCCATTGGTTGACTCGGTGTCACCAACGCGGTAGGAGGGCGATAGGTTCACGGTTCGCGTTTTCTTGTTGTTTGAGTCCACTGGGATGGCACGTGCACCCATTGGTCGGTCAATCTATCGGCTGTGGTATACATTTGAAATACTGAATTCTCTTGATCCAGTTCAACAGGACGGCGAGACACAAAGTGTGACGCGCGACATTTTGTGATGTTTCATCAGCCGCTTTCATGAGACATTTATTTATATGGGTTTGGGGCATGATGACAAAACGATGGAATGGACGGCGGCAACACCAGTGCATTCAGGGTGGAGTACATGGTTTCAGTGTCACGGCAATGCGATTCTTTCTGAAACCAGACAAAGGCACTAGCATTGTCAGCCTGTATGAAGTTGACTGTGTGATGAAAATGTGCACCGGAATTGGATGATGAACGGAAGTTTGGAGTTGATCGTGCGTCAGACGATAACATTCTTGTGAAGGAACACAATATATCGAGATTCTTCTACTGTATAACAATAAACATATAAAACCGGTCGGGACCCGTACACAAAACTACCGATGTTCCCTTGATGACAAAGATGATCCCGCATACCACAAGGTCGCTCGATGCCTGGTTCAGCTTCTTAATTCCATCCGTAAAACTATCAGCTCCCGTTACGTGAAGGATTCCTCTGAGTTATATGATATTTTGGAGTATATTTCGGTGAGTCCCCCACAAAAACTACCCAATTGACGTTGACTTACTATTCCTAAATGTTCATCTACGTGAAACTGTTGGGAGGCGCATCTTCCAACGAAACAGCCGGGACGGATCACGCCACATCGATCGACCGGCCCAGCTCGGATGATATGGTCATGGATTCCACTCAGCCAGTCAGATTGCAGGTGTGCGGTCGAACGCCTGTGCGTCATCTGGACTGTGTTTTCTCGCGTTGTTTTCTGATGCCCCGTGTAACGTGATTTGCTCTGACACCCTGACTGTCATGTATGATTATTTCATTCGATTTGCTCTGTGTCTGTTAGTCATTTATGGTAATCGTTCTGTCCTATAAATTTAGAGCCTCTGTGGCCTAATTTTGTCTCGATCTTCCAATAAAGGTGTTGTTCTATTTCTTCTCATTTCTTGGTTTTGGGTCCAGGAACTGAGCGCGTAACCAAGGAGACGATTCAGTAGAGACATTTTATTATTTTATGTAACTATTTTGTTTCATGGTATTTTTTAAACCTGTTTCTGTCGGTTACCTTGAAGCATCAATTCCTATGTGCACAGAAAGTAATCGGTTTGAGTTCGAGAGTTTCGTGATACTACTTCCTAGGTTCGTGCGCCGAATGTTTCCCCAGCCTTATGTTAACGCGAATCGGAAGTTGCAGTGAGAAGACGAGGAATCTGTAAACAAACTTTATTTATTGAATTACTAACCGTTCACAAGCGGACTCTAACGCAATATTAAGGGCGCTAGGGAGTTGGGCATGAGAGAACCTTGAGCACAACCGCAAGGCAGCCGCCAGAGAGGACGAATGTCGACGGAAACTCCAGTTGACCTTCAGAATTCAAACAAGAGTCAGCCTAGTTGGGCGGCGTTCCCAACGCTAATAGCTAAAACATTATTGTCTTAATGTAGCATACAGTTGTAAAGATGGCGCCGATTCAGTATACAGCCACGAGTAAAACTGCGATACCTACGCCAACACACTAACTTTGATGCTAGTGGTTTGTAGTAAATTTACATTCACAAGGTAATGTGAATCAGGGCGGTGGTACTGGTAAAACAACTCTCGCGTCGCAGGGAGTTTCGGATTTTGGGAACGTCAAAGGTGATCTCACTACAAGAGACGTGCTTATATCCAGGTTAATAATGTAGCAACTGACAATCCGTTGGCCCGGATGTTGACAGACATCTTTCCTGGAATAGTCGAAGATGTACCATTTCATCTTATTTATCGTTCGTTGCTTTGTAAACCTTATGTCGATAACATTATAATATTTGCCGATTGTGACTATTTCATATTCTTTTTACAACAGCTTACTTCAACTAACCAAAACCTCTCTGTCTCACATGACGAAGAGTTAGATGGCTGGGTACCTTCTCTAAATATTCTTATTTTTAGGTGCCCAGACGTTACGCTTAATCGGTCGGTTTATCTAAAACCTAGATGGACAGTGTTTGCAATTGTGTTTATTTGCGCCCCTGACTTACAGACGTGGTTTAGTGCGAATGCTTTTTCATCGATCAGGGAAAATATACCCGAACGATTGCCTGAAGTCTGAAGAGGAGCTCCTGAGGAACGTTCTGTTTGCGAATGAGTATCTGTCCAAATTTGTTCGAGTATACTTCAACGGGCGGATGGCACATTCCCAGCCACAGTGGACGCCGAAGAATCAGGTTTTCGTTAGTCCATGTTACATGAGAAACCACAATAGCAAAGTTGTAAGTTGAAATCTGCTATTGATTGTACAGTGGAATTTATTTTGTTATTTCCCAACCGCAGCGTTATTCTTCATTGCTCTCGTCGTTTTTCTCGGAAAACTCTGTCTCTCTTGTGATCTGTCATTTTACCGGCAGTTGCGTTGACACATACGTTGATAGGACGGACCGAAACTTGCAACGAAGATAGAAGGAGCACACCCTCAAGTGGATAGGGAAAGAAACTCGAGTCGGTTTACCAACTCAAGCGGAAATCGTTCGAAAAACGGTAAGTCACAACAGGTCATGTGGTTGACACCGCCACTTCGTTTATGGTCCTATTACACACCCTGATATGCAATCATGCGACGCTCGTCGTTTCATTGTTTTTGCCATTCGTTAAACCTTTTTAACGGAATGTTTTGTGTAATCGGTTGATGAGACTAACCAAAATACCTGCATCTCGTACTGTGTGTCTTCTTGCAGTTTTACGGTCTAAGATCATCAGTCGGGACAGTTTGACACCCGCGTTGTGATATGCAACCCCCATATGATTTGCAAATACCAACGTGTGTACTTGAATCATGTTTAAACGTTTTCAAATCTGAGATGACTACTGAGGCGTACTGTACATTCATACTGAACAGAGACGGTATAGAGAGGAGACCGTTTATGTGTTTCAGACATTTTAGTACCAATACCTTCTAACTACTGAGGTCCACATGATATGAACGACAGTCATCTGGGTGTTAGTGCGCGTCTCTAAGATTCAATAGGCCACCTGTTCACTATCACAGTTCATGGTGACCGACCACCGTAGCTATCGCTGGTTTCTTATAATAGTTACGGTTCTTCAACTGCATTGGATTTTAAATTTCCACGTTCACATCACTAACTGTGATATTCAGGGTTTTCCTGTGGTTCTTGTATGCATCAACATGTCCGCCTGTCTTGATCCACCTACCTGAAATAAATCGATGGCCTGTCTCTTTAGTTTTTAACCTGATTAGACATGCACCCACATGTGTGATGATAAAAACGATTAGTCACTTACTCTGTGACGGCATGGCTACGTGTGCTTGAGTTCTAAGCATTATTTTTCTGCTACTGGAAGCACGGGGGAGTAATGCACTATAGGAGATGAAAGTGCTTATTTGCAGATGAAACGTTGTCAACACAGTTGCTGTCTACAAAAAAGCATGTGTGGAAAATCGGTAACGGCTGCCTTCATAAGCCGAATGGGGAGCGAATTTTGGAGAGTAGTGCATATGGACCTTAGAATCAAGAAAACCGACCTCATGATAAGAATGTCCACTGGATAACTTATGTGTGTATGCAACCCTTTGCTAATTATAGAAACTAATATAATCCATAAAAAGCAATGTGCTGCATCGGTTGTTGTGACTGATATGTGGTCTTGTTTCACAAAAACTGGGTTACTCTTGTTTACTCCACGCTACTCATCCTTTGATGTTTAGGATGGCTGAACTAATCTAGTTTAAATGGGGCCCAAAATGAAGACCACAGCTTTAGTTGGTTTTGAATTAGCGCTGTTTTCATCCGCTTTCTGCGTATTCTACCAGTTGATTAGTGGATCCATGCCACACTCAGAACATAGTGTCGATTGCATTTGGTTGCATATTGTGGACGCCGATGGTGATGGAAGGATTGCACTTTTGTCAGGTTTATAAATCACCTCAGATTTGACATGAACGTCAATTTTGGTTTCACCTGAAGAAAGACAGACGTACTATCAACTGAGCTACAAGGCGACGCAAAAAACCCACAAAAGCTTCCACCTAATCACCACACGGTGCCATACAGAATACACCAAATGAACCGGAGGAATGTTCGCGCAGGCAGGATTCCTTAGGCAGATCATTCTATGGAATCCACCAACGCGACTGTTGGTCATTAGCTCATGTTGCTGATACGTAACATTGATGTTTTCTTGATCTCATGTGAACAGTTTGATCACTGACTTCCTTGTGAGCCTTCCAAGCCTCCAGATAGATGGAGCTCAGTTAAGTTGTCTCAGTTACACTACATGCCCCACTTACTTGCTTACGATTTAAAACCACTTAAACACATCTGCTTTGTTTGTCGTGCCTGATGGTCACTTGTTTAATGGTCTTTGTTTAAATCCACCGGGCAGATATAGTCTGGATGCGGGGACCGATCCGGCTACTTTTCGCGCTACGAAGCAGTGCCCTTGTCCGCTCGGCCATAAGTTCTACGAGCATCTTATGTGACAGAGGCGTCTGGATGTAACTGATTTACAGCATTGTCTCGTGACGCGAAGTGTAGCCGGTTCGATCCCTCATTTAGACTATCTCCATCTCATGAGTTCAAACAAGGATGTTACCGGTCGTGAAGTGTCGGTTTGATGATGAGCATCAAGAAACATTAAAAACGCCAGTTCGAGCCCGTGCAGCCGTAGCTAGTGCAAACTGGCAATCCAAGGTGAACGGTGTTTGTCCACATCAACGGGGTGAAAACAAACTACAACACATTTACATATCTGCACTGTACTTATTCAAGTTTATGATTCGGCACATGGCGTAAAGCTCGTAAATATGTTATTCAACATTTGGTCATAGTTAACCAAAACTTCCTAGTACTTCTGGGAAGTTTGAACTTAACATTTCCTTTCAGGCCAAGCGTTCCCTGTATTAATTTATCCCGTTGTATATCAAATTCATTCACGAGTTGGTTGTTTAATTCAACTTAACGAGTTAGATTAACCTACAGCGTTTCGTCTGTTCAGCGGCTTGTTCAACTTTTATACTGCAGAGTCTGTACTTCTACTGAGCCGTTTCCTCGTTGTAACAAAATGTTCTATTCCACATTTCTAAGAGGTGTTGTTCTTCATAAATGTCATAAATGTTGTAAGGGTACTCTGAATTAATTTGACAACAAAACCCGGATCAACGGCTCAGCTTAACTCAGTGCAGTTTGTTAACGTGATGCAGAAACGTAGGTTTCGGAAAGGTATCATATATTGGACCCAATTGTTCAGAGTCAATAACAAAATCACATCTTTAACTAGTGTGACCATAGCATTTGCAGATGCTAGTGTTGTATGACAGGTAGTTTCGTTGCGAGTAGCATACTACGCACAAGTAGTATGTTACCCACAGGCAACATTCAGGAACAAAAGGGCAAGCTCCGAACGCCAGGAAGACGATGGACAAGAAGGAACTATCGGAATAGTGTATACGTGCGGTGTGAGAACTTCCACCAAGGCGAATGACAACGTACTGTCACCCGATGTATTTGAGTGCGTGTCTGCCGTGTAAATGAGTGTGCGCGTTTGTGGTTTAGTTTTTGTGATGATCTGTACAGGAGTTTGCGCAATAAACGAATTCTCAGGCCAAGCGTCTTTTGCGGTCACAACACTAGTACGACTATTATAATGTGGATCCGGAAGTGAACCTTGATTGTGGACGACTGGACATCGAAGACACCGAAGTGTGTAAAATGTCAGTTGCCTCACATTACTGTGCTCGTTCAAACGTACACCATGGCTAGGCTTCTGTCTCAACACTCCGTTATATCATTCAGATTTTCCTATTCCAGTCGAGTGTTTCTTTTCTTCCCATTCACTGAAACTCGTTATTTTTCTGGGTAATCTCACTACCTACTAAAACTACCAAGTAGTCTGTAATAATTATAAAATCTGATAACTGTTTGGCGCTTTCGTTGATATAATTTGAACATCGCGCACATTGACTTGCAGTTTTCGCACTCAAGTAGACCTTCCACCCAGATCATCTTACATAAAAACCATAGTCTTAGATACTGTTAAGGTTGTGTAAGCGAAGTCAGTAAACCGAACTTTGCTCAAGAAGCATAATGTTTTCTGTGATTTCCATCTGGGTAGTCTCAGTTGTCAGGTTATCGGTTGGAGTTAACAGGACAGTTACTGTGTCTCCCGACAAGACTACCGGACACTGTGGTCATCACTCACAAGCAAATGTGACCAGGCGTTTCTGTGTGTTAGTTCAGTCTTGCGTAGGGTGAGGTTCAAGTACATCGTCGGAACGTGAACCGAAATTCAAATCCAAATTATGGCAAGTATGTGTATTAGTTTTGTGAGCCAAGATCGCAGACCGCGCAAAGATTGTTTATTAGGAAAATCAATACATGGGGTGTACGCTTCACTACTATAACAAACAACCACTCGTTTGCATGTAACACTGACCCACGGACTTCACGGCTGCTACAGTCACCAATGGTCAGTTCATGTATGGAAATTGTCATTTCATGCCAAACTACACTCCTGTTTTTCATCTTTAATTTTCCGCCGGTTGCTTCGGTATCTAAACAACTACTCGTATCCGACTAGTGAGTAGTACAGGGCGATCGCCCGTTATCACCACACTAGCGGCGAGATGTAACACAAGAAAAATGCAAACAAATATTGGTGGCGTTTAATTCTTGTTTATAAAATTGGTATTTATTTATCAAAACGTTATCCAAAAGCTAAAACATTCTTTGAAATCGTCCAAGTCATCTTGAGTTAGCAGCAAAGAAATGGTTTATTAAAATCTTGTTGCCTCTTCTTGCTGTTCGTGTAATGCATATCTGTGTTTCACTGAGCTGCCCATCAGAAAACTGGACAGAGTCCTTGCGAATATACCTTTTTTGTTTACTGATCATCAACGTTAAGAAGATCTGTTTTTTATGAGCTCAGTTAACCTTCTGGCTCATGCTAACCTATCGCTTGGTACGCCAAATGCTTTTGTACACGCTGTGTAAGTCCAGAAGTGACCATTTTTCCGGCGTGGGTTTTAGGCACATAATCTTTGTCTTCATGGTTTGCTTCATTAGACATTGTGGGGGATTTCTTCCTTCGGATGCAGAACATAGCCAGTTAGAATTCTCCATGTAGCTAGAATATTTTCACCTTCCTGTCCATTTGTTTTGGCATTTGTCTTAAACATTCATCTTTTGCTTAAAGCCCGCATGAAAGTTTTGTATATGAAATATACGTAAATGAACTATAAGCTATATAAGATTAATACCCTATTCTTTATTCTTCGTTCGAATTTCGTGAAATAAACTATGTGACCACGAACGGCTGGGGCCAATAATTAAAATATTTGCAGTTTCGAAAATGATAGCTTTCTCTCTCGGTCTTGCGTTCCTATCACAACAACCATAAGATTGAGTTGGTGGCCATTGGCTTGGACCTTTCCACATTCCCATCATGTTCAGAACAACGAATAGATGAAGAAACCACAAGTTACTGATTAATCTCTCATTGGTTTTGGTGTTAACAGGGCTCTTGTGTCAGCAATTGACTAAGTTGTACCACATATTGACAGTTCATCGTGCCTTCCAAGACAACCAGTAACGAACAAACTGAATGTGGGAGTGACAAAAACTAACAAAACACTGAATAGGGAAATATGACTACTTTGCGAAATGAAATGTACAGTTAGTTTGAACAATGTGTTTACGATATTCAGCATCACGCGCGGGTGTTTGTGTGTTTGTGAGCAACATTCATAGAGCAGTCACTTTGTGCAGAGTTGTGGAGGTGCGATTGAGTTGTACATCGCGGTCTACACACCCGTTTGACTGTGAAATCCTAGACCAGTTCGGATTTACTACGGTGATGAGTGATTCATCCAGTGACAGGCGCCGGTCACCACTGTATCGACACGACCCACACAGTACACGACGCAAATGGCCAGAGACTTCATGCATGCTTCGTGCCTAACAGATGCAAAATATAGACTCTTCATTCAGACATTGCTGAAAACTGGAAACGATTTATTGACTTAAGCAGAATACCGTATTTCACTAAAAGTTGATGAGAATCGGACTTGTATAAAGTTGGCCAATTTGTTCCAAAGATTTCGCTTGTCTAGTTGTAAATTTTAGTCAACTGCACACCAACTGAATACCAATTGAAAATCGATAATTAAACTGTACAACAAAATGAATCATGTGCGACTATATGCAATTTGAGCAAATTTTCTGTCAGCATATAGTATTGTTTTCGGTCAAAGCTTATGAAAAAATGTATCGTTTATCTCATCTATGTATTAAGATGATACAAATTATGATAAGAATTGGATTCACGCTGTCATCAGTCGTAAACCTGTGACTGATTTGGACGCAGATTTCTTGGATGAAATGAGAACGCACGGATCGATAAGGATCGTGATCAGGACCTGCAGTGAAACCCATAAAAACTAGAGCTTTGCAGTCTGTTGTTTTTAAGCGTCAAGAGTCGACTGCTGATAGCTCATAAATAAGACCCTGAAATACTTCAAAATTGACGAGAATTGAGTAGAAGCGCCAGTGTGTTCTGTGGTCGTTGAGCGTCTTACGATGGAGCATGTCGTGTTTTGTTCCCTAGAAGTCATCGATCAATATCAAAGCATCCGTTTGAAGAGGATAAATGTGGTATGGACTGAGAATCGTACACATTTCAAACTCTATCAAATTGTGTCGTAGTCCCTCCTTTTTAAATATAGCGTTCGCTGCGAAGGTCCTATTTGGTTTATCAGACATACTGTTTCCACTGCACCGCTCTGTTTGCAAAAACAAATTTATTCACTACCTTGATTAACCTTCAGGCTTTCTTGCAACCGGATTCCCAGAATTCTATGTGTGAATAAGCTGCACTAGGAAGTCTTAGTCCCAGACGAAGGAGAGCTGTGACATTGAAAATTCAAGTTTCGGACGAGCTGAACACTTGTAAATCACTATGACCATTTCTCTTGGATCTTCTGCGCACGCGGCAATCTTCTTTGCTGTTCAGTGGACATTTTTGAGGAAGCAATAAAGTAGAACGATGGGCTTGACATGATTGTGGCATGAATCCTACAGTGCTCTATTGTTCTCTGTGACACCGTTTCGACAACCGTTGAGGCTAGGGTGATGTCCAGCTCATTTCTTGGCTTTTCTATGGATCACTTTAGCGAGACAAAGATAGATGTTCCGCTACTTACCCGGTCCACACCACCCATCAAAGCCTACAGGTCAACGATTCGTCACACATGTGGTTCACTATCTTCTCGTGATAAAAGTCACCAACGCTGGTCGAGCATCCTGAAAGTTGGGCTTGTGTGATGAGGAAGTGTGAAGCATGCAAACGAGACCACACACGCAGATACATGGCACAATAATTCCAGACAGGCTACTGGGCAGAAATGCGAATGAAGCGTGGCACAAGCGAGCTGTTTGTGCCTTATGGCTTCTGATAAGCCAGTCATCTGATTCGTCACATCACTCAGCACCACTAATATTGGTCCTCCATAATTCAACCTTAGCAAAACCAGCTTTATGAATGTGTATTCTGGCGCACAAACTCTGGTTACCTCGGGTTATAATGATCTCCTTGTCAAAGTCGTCACTAGGCTGAAGGTCACCACTGTTTGAGTAACATACTTTTAATATTGAAACATCACTTACATTTAATAGCAAAAGTTGAGGAAGGAAACCTTCTAAGGTCTGAAAATGATCATAGATACTGGAATGAGGATCCAACAGGTACCGAATATATCAGTTCCCTAGTGGCCGAGATAATAGTTTTAGCTACTACAGCTCTGTCGGCAGATATAATGGGTTGCCAGTGCATTTTGGCTTGTCATCCATACGTTGTAGGATCAAGGAATTCCCATCACGGATGCAGGCGCAATAAGTAGATTGGTTTCCTATCAGTGGTTCAAACATAGAGAGTTATATGGAATGCTACTTACATTTGGTTGTGTACGCAACTTGTACAACCAGTGTATCATTTCCCCAACCCACACAATCAGGCCAAGAAGGAGCCCAGCTCCGAGACCGATGAATGCGCTGGACATTTTGGACATGGTCAGTTTGCTTCTGGATGGGAAGACGGAATGAGCCGATTGTAGATAACAGGGTACAGTGGCGTTGTAGCGCTGCAACCAGTACTGGCGCATCTTCTCCAAAGTTTGATCCTTTTGAAGTTTTAGTATGCTTTCTGAGAGTAGGTCTCGGAGGCCATTATCTGTTTTGGGTTTTGGGAGAAAAACCAGGATTCATATCTACTTATCGTGAGAAATTTATGGCATCTATGCAGAATACTGTTTACAGCTAGAAAATATCACACATATCGTGAAAAAATAATTTTCTGGCTAGTAAACCCGATTAGTCGGGGGCCGACAAACCAGAGCGAGTTCAATAAATAAATGAAAACCTTTAGATGCGCTGGTGAGGTATCACTCCAGTGGTCAGTCTTTATTCAAACGGATGCCATGTGACTATTATTCAAGACCTGTGAGGTTATACTGATTGTGAGTCACGGCTGAAGTACAAGGTAGAAGAGTGATAAGATTAGATTCTTTAATAGATATTACTCAGTGTGTACTGCAGCAAAGGCGACACATACACTTTTTATAACAACGTCATTTTACTCAGTAGTAACGGACGTGATCTGTTACACTCCGTCTCATGCACGATGCGGTTTGAGACCAATGGAACCGAACGACAGTGAACCTGTCACATAAGAAAGTTGATTTGTGAACTTTAGCGGGTGAACCTAAGGCATATACATAGCCAAGTATTCGGCAGACAGGGAAAAACGATTGATACAAATTAATGGTCAATTCTTCTGTAAGATAATTATGGCTAACAATAAGCATTTGTGGGTAAGGTACGGCAAACGATCCGTAATCCTGACTACAGTACTGTAGGGATTTGAAAGTATACCTCGTTAAAAGTTTGAGTATAGGTTTAGAAAGTTGACTACAGTGAGCATGGTAAGAAGCACATTAAGTTTTGCAGGTCAACAACCTACAGTGTTTGATGGAAAATTGAGATAGAGTTCTTGCGGTTATCGACTCAGTGTTAATTTGTAATGACTAAGGAAAATGTGATTTCATCGGTGCCAGGTTGCACTATTGTTTTGTTTTCTGTTATCTCCTTTCCTTTACACTAAACTACCGTTAACACAATTCCGCTGAAAGTACTACACACACATGTTTGGCTTTTGTAACAACAAATAAGCTTCAAATAATCGTATCTGGATAAGAAGCCGCACTCCTGATCTTAGACGTGAAGTTAACTGACACGAGATTGAAACGGAAGTGACTAATAGCACGGTGTTTTCGGGGGCCCGCATAAGCTCAGATCAAAAACTCGTGTACAAACCTATATCTCGTAATGAGTTGTGCCATCACCGACTTCCATATTCAGTTTCAGGTTTCTTTTATATGCTACTTTTGGAGCTGTACACTGCAGTTCTGTGGCAAGCCCTTTCAAGCTGTCACTGTTTGGATAACAATCGAATGGGCATCCCAACCAGTCCCTCATTTGTTCACTCGGATTCAACTCAGATCATATTGCTTCCCACAGTATGACTGTCACGTGATAAACTCTGAAACTGATTATACAGTATACTGGTTGTGCTGCATTCCTCAAATTCCACCCGCTTGTTTTACGGGATGCTTCAATATAACGGTCGACAGCACGTTCTTGTAGGCTTCGCCGTTGACTATATAATTGATGATAGCCAATATACTCCATCTATCTAACAAAAAAGGCTTCACACGCATGAATAAACACTCCATTTCCCGGAGCCACCTCTCATCTTTCCCTTTCCAGCATGATCGCGACTGGCAACAGATGCATAAATTAATTTCGATTCCATCTGTTCACATTATCCAACCCCATTAGACAAGTAGTCTGACACAAAGTATCATGGGTCACGCTAATTGACGATGCCGTTGGCCCCCGATTGGATGGACGCACACATAGGCTTCTTCGGCGTGGTCCATACTCATGAAATCTTTGTGGGACAACTTTGTAAGGTCTCGGAACAGTTTCCGTTCTACATAACACGCTCGTCTTCAATAATCTACTAGGATTCGTTAACTCCTGTGATTTTTTATGATGCTGTTTTGAAACGTCCGACAGTACTGGTGAACAATAAAACGTCCGGACTGATTGGATATTATGTACATTGATCACAAGTGATAACGGTTTAGCGTTCAAGTGAATTCTGCAGCCGATTACTTATTACAATTAACACCATACTCAAGTTTCACTCTTACTGGAGCTTATCAGCAATGTGTATGGTTGTCTAGACTATACTACAGGTGTCTGTGCGAAGAAAGTGTTGACCACTTCGCCATTGATCTATTACAATGGATGGACTAATGATCACGTCCAAAACATTCCGTCACGATTTTTCAGTAACACTTACTATTCTCGAAGAGATCCATTTGCGAAAAATCTGGACTTTGGCTGGATTCGAACCAGCGACAGAAATACCATGCCCAAACGCGGCAAGTGCTCTACCAGCTGAGCTACGAAGTCACGCCGGAAGCTCAGAAGTTTCACATTTGGACTTATCAGTAACTCAGTGTCAATGCTCATCGGTGGCGTTGGTAGTCTCTAGCGTGAACTGATCGAGAAATCCTGCTTGCGCAGTCAATCAGCTGGATCATTTGGTGGATTCCATATGACACAGTTGGTTGGGTGGGTAACTAGGTCCAAATGTGAAATTTCTGAGCTTCCGGCGTGACTTCGTAGCTCAGCTGGTAGAGCACTTGCCGCGTTTGGGCATGGTGTTTCTGTCGCTGGTTCGAATCCAGCCGACGTCCAGATTTGTCGCAAATGGATCTCTTCGAAATTATCAAATCTGCCAAACTACTTATCACTAACTTACTATTCTATCAATTATACTGTCAAGCGTGACAGGAATACGCATTACTGATGTACTTTGGCAAGAAAGAAAATGAAGTATAGTCCTTCTTTTAAAAAAGATCAATTGAATTCGAGAGCTGCGACTAAATGTGTGTCGTGCAGGGTAGGTCATACAGAGTATTAAACTATTAATCACTGATAACAATTCGGTAGATTATATGAACTCGACATAACAATCCTTAAAAGCAACGCGATGTCCGTAACGGTTATATCTGTCCCTGATCCCTACCACATGCACACGTTGGTTCTGACAAAGTAAGAGAAGTACCGATTTCTAGAAGTGCACAAGCTAACTACAAACTTCATCCGCAATTGGAACCGCAAGTTCAGAAGAATTATCTACACGTTAATTATTCATAATATTCACTGATTTATTCATCCTTTTTCAAACTAAGGATTTCCAAAAGTCACGTGATGATCTATGTTTAACCCTCGTAAGAGCTTCCTACAAACTTGTGACACTCACGTACGAGAGACAAGCACAAACTCCACTACGAACACTAGATACAGTAGATCCAATAACCTAATCCCCTGTCTAAAACTCTGCAAAATTCAAGATTCCGGTTCCTATGAAATTTCAACATTCAGAACTTCATTTGTGTCAAGGACGTAAAACTACTTGTTTGGTAAAATGTTTGTAAAAAGTAAATGGTAAGGCCAGCTTCACACGATGTTGTTTGCAAATGTCTTTCCTATAACGCATTGAGAGACTCAGTGAAGCATACATTTATCATACAAAGACACACAACTACCGGGTCTTACTGAGGACAAACAATTTCTGGATACTTTATCAACAGGTCGGTACACGTACGTAGAAGCAGAAAAAAACTGAGGCACAAAGCTGATCAGAATCAAAAACAGTGTGCAGACGAGCTTGTCGCTGGGTGCCTTCCTGTGAAACTTAAAAAATAAACACCTGCATGTGTGAGTATTCATACAGTTCGTCTGTATTGCGGACAAGCTGAAGACCCTTTTGTGTTCACTTAATTGCTAATAGTCCAAAAAGTGTCGCAGATATGTTAGGTGAAGCCCTCATCTTCATTTAGTTAACTGATGGGTTGGAGATAAATAAGCTCTTCCGGTTTCCTGATATGGCAGGTCCCAAACATACGATAGTTCCCAGTTTTTCTGAGACCCAAGCGGGACTTGGTATTATCCCCGTTGTAATGTAGTGGAAGAAACTGCCCAGAGGATACATCGGAAGATGAAGCCTATTTTTCTGCTGATGGATTGCAAGCAGGTGGTCATTCGGACAGATTGATTACGAGTAAGAGGGTTATCACACTAGCAAAGCATCTGATCCTCAGTTTTGGATAGGAACCGAGGTCAGGCCCTTCAACATTCGGTAGGGACAGCCAGGGATAAAATGAACGAACGTTTACACCAGTCATTAGAACAAACATATCCATTTGCATGATCACGAGACTGGTATACTGCTGGACGCAGACTCAGAGTTAGTTTAAAATACAAGTTACCAGTTCACAGCCAGTCGGTGCTTGTGTATCCCCTTAGCTGCCGAAGCAGTGTACCGCTGAACTACTGAGCATCTGCCTATACGGATTAAAGACCATTATTGAGCTTGGATGAGAACTCGAATCACAATAGCACTCGCTGGCGTAACCTTATCTTGCGGTGGCCAGTCACGGGAGAGACTTTTTGAAAACACTTTTGGTCATATAAACATTGCCAATCCATCAACAGGAGACAGTTAGACAACGAATTTTGATGACAACCGAAACATTCGCTAACATTATACGTAACTCAGAGTGTTGTTAGGAAAACTGTTCGTTCAAGCGTAGAAACTTCCATGACCGCCAATAATCCACACTATACAGTCATCCCCACCCAGCTGATTTTTGCTAAAGGATGCATAACTAATCCGTATCCAGAACAGTGGGTGATAATTCTACGCCTGTACAAAAAGATGGGCAGACTAGCTTTCGGCAGTCAGATCGCATGGATTTGGCAGGCATATGTTTGGTGTAAATTATATTGCTTTAGCCTGAATTTATTGCCCATTAAAGAGGTGCTCGTTGAGAGACCACGCATTAAGTGGTAATAAGTACTTGTTATGGTGTCCGAGTACACATCACTTATATGACCCTGGATGAACGCAGACCACTCATTCAGTAGGTGAATATAACTGGTCCCCATGTTTGGTCTCCAGTCATTCATTCACTCTACATAATTCCATCAAACTTGGGATGCTGACGAACAAACACCAAAGCAATCGCCCACCGATCGTATCATGAAAGGCTGACCGATTAGTTCCAACTTCAGTTTAGACAGTTGACTGAATGAATTAAACATTCGTACGATACAAAGCCATGACGATCCAGTTCGTGTACGATCTACTATCAGGTAAACGAAAAGCAGTGAGTTGGTTTTCTTTAATTAGGCCCTGAACTATTTTAGCTACGAAGATTTACCATAAGAAAGTTAACCAAAAATACGGAACAGCATAAGTTTTTTGGAGTTGACCACACTACTGAAGGTAACATGTAAAGATGACTGAAAAATAATGAACCAGTGAATGATTAGTGCTTGTCAAACTTTAGGTCGACGGTTTATCATGAGGAAGTTTATGACGTGGGAAATCTGTTTCGTTCTCTGTTGGCGGAAACTCACTGTCCTAGTGCGCATGTCTGAACGTGCAACAGATCTCAGCTACGGTAATACATTTTACATAAAATTTGTCTGTCGAATCCATGCTGACTGAGCGCTACAAACACCCTTGGACACACTTATGTCCAGGGTTCAAGCGTGACTTTCATAATAATCAACTAAATATCAACAGTAGGTGCTTTGGCAGATTCGTTAACTTAGAAGAGGTGGAGCTGTAAAAAATTTTGGATTTCATTAGATTCAAAACGGTGACAAAAGCAACTTGCCGAGATATGGCAAGCCAAAACATATCTTAAAATATGTGCGTTTAGATCAAGTCATACTCCGGTCCCACTGTCTCATGATGAAAATATCAGAGGAATTGGTGGATTCTAGTGTGAACTATCTGGAAAAGCCTGGTGGGTTGTTAGTCCACTGGATAATTTGGTGGATTACATATGAGACAGTCGGACGGGTGGGTAACCGAGTCTAAGTTTGAAATTTCCGAGTTCCCGACGTAGTTTTGTATTTCAGCTGCCACTTGTGGGTTTTTTTGCTTCCGTTGGATGCAATATGGCCGAACTCAAGATGTGTCAATATTGGGTTTCATATAACTTAGTTGTCAGTCCGTTTTCTTTTCCTTCATACGTGTGCTGATCTGCTGGTGAAGCAGCGATGAACTGCTCGTATTCATTCACTCTCTTTGGCTAACAAGGCATTGATAATTTTTTTATATTGTGAATCGAAACTTGTATCTACTGGGTTACTGGTCCGATAAACAATAGCTGCTGTATATGGATTTGCATCAATAATTGTAAACACATTCAACTTTCTATACTCAATCAACACTGGTCGCAGTCACATGGACATTAGTTTAAAAAACCTAGATGCTAATTATCAAAATCTCACCCTGTACAGTTCGAAGAAACTCATGAATTAGCCGTCTCCCTGTTTTCACGTCAGGGGTTTTATAAAGGAAGCTTAATGCACGAAGATCAAAGTAGTGAGTCTTAAATACGTCAGTTTTGTCACGTTATATTGTGGTTCTTGTTCCTTGATTACAAATGCAAGTAAATCAAAAACGATAAGTTATGAACAGTCGTTTAGATCAGCACAGTTCTACTCTGATGGATGTACAGTCTGGTTGGCGAGTTGATAATATTTCTTTGGCAGACTGCTTGTACATTCGCGGTGGTGACTGACAGTCTACATCAGCATTTCACCATCTGACAGTGTGATTAATTGCAAAGTTTTGTACCCCCTCTGCGAGATAAACTAATTAGACTATCAATATTAGGTTTTGTTGTAACATACTAAATAGTTGGAACCGATACCATATATTTATCCTTCATTACAATCTGTGGCTGTAAGGATTTTTCCAGACCATTAGGTTCTATAAACATGGCAGATAATTCAGAGTTGTACAACACAGAAAGTGTTCACTTTATCAAACAAAATGTTTTTCACTAGATTTCAAAAATCAGCTACATAATTATTCAATAAAGTCACGTAAAAGTAAACCAAAGAATAGAATTCCACACCTCGTTTCTTTTATAATCTATTTCTGAGGTAGGCGGACTTCGACTGTAGTCGTATGTTTCTTGCAAACTGAACTGTCCGCATTTGTTGTGATCGCAGAGGACCTCATGCTCCAGAAGTTGCTTATTTCTGAATATCTATTACGAGGTATGTGAAAATACACCAACATGAACGAACTTGACGTGTATTTTTTGTACAACATGCAGTTCCGTTTATGAATAGTATGACGCGTACACTCGAAAACTAGAGGGCGAATCTTAACGTCAGGGAGACAAAGGACAGGGAGCATTTTGGTTTTCTTCGCTTTCGACTTCCTCTCGTTCGACTTGTGTCATACTAATCATTGGTGAAGTTGTACTTTACACAACGTAGTTACCAAGTGTCTTTATTTTGCCAGGTTTTCGATAATTTCAGATTCTTGTTTCCAGGGTTACTACCGATAACTTTGTTCACTTTGCGAACAATTGGCTTCCTTATTGTCATCTAACGTTTTATTATGATTTTTGGAAAACAGTTATTGTTCTGTTAGCCCACGCTTCTGGTGTCCAGTCAGTTTGTAACACTTTTACGCAGTGGCCGATGGTATTTAACCATTTGTGGTCATTTGCAGTCCGTAGCTATTCAATTGATAGAGTTCACCTCACCATTCTTGAACTTGGCCTCATTTCAGGTGTACACACTTTGACCGTTTAAACGACAAAACCGATAAGCCCACTTTAATTACGGCTGCCTTGCTTCGTAAAACGGTTTGAAAAGGGTGAATGACTTCAGGACTATGTGAAGTTGATTGCAACTTTAATACGTTCTCAGAAGCTTCTTTTGGAAGGAAACAGTAAGCCCGAGTTTCGCCCTTGCTACAACCTTTCAACGATGCTTTTCCTTGCTATGGGTAGGATTTGATTTCTGTACACGTTTTCATGATGCATTTATGTTGACCACATCTCATTAGTCACGGCCGACTCAGTCCATGTGAGTACTGAGTCACACTGACTTTATAGCCCGGCTGTCAAGAGAATATACACTACTAACGAGCCCTATCAAAAAAGAAACTCGAGTCTGGTGTTTCATTACGTAAACCACTGATTGAAAAGTTCATCTGAGTGAGGGCCGTTCCTCGTAATGAATGAAGGATAGCCAATATTAACCAAAATTGCCCACTTCCCATCAGTGGTTTAGAACATTTGCCAGTTCTTAGACAACATAAAACCCGACAGATAGGGTATTCAGTGCAAAACCACCGAAATACAGAATCTCTCATTTAAAAGTGAACACTTCAGAACTGGTATCAGACTGGGTGGTTCTTTCTTTCTTAATGATATTTTTGGCAACTAGATTATGAGTAGCATAGTGAACACCAGTTATTAATTGCTTGTGAGTATCAGGTTTCAGAAGTTAACTGACACAGGACAGTAGGCCAACGCTGTTACTGATACTGTCACTAGTAAATAGTCTAATTAACAATTTTGATTGGTTACTTTTCAAAGCAAAGTTGCACATGCACGAATGTGCGTGGTTAGTTGGTAGTGAGAGTTGATAGAACTTTCAATTGTCCAACGGAAAGCAAGTTTAGGTAAATCTGTTTTCTTACTGAATGGAGGCAATTTAGTCATTGATAGTTATGACGGTTAAGCACGATTATGTTGACCCACGATAATGATCATTTACTAACTGGTAACCGGAACGTAAACAGCTGTCAGTGATGACGGTCGGACAAAGTGTTTCATTTCGAAGAGATCCAGCTGCGAATAATTTGAGCTTCGGTGACAAACATATTTTACCCAGACGCGACAAGCGCTTTATCAGTCGGGCTACGAAACAGTGCAAAGAGCTCGGAACTTTCATAGTTAGAATCAGTCACTCAGTCGTGCTATTGTCTTATAAACAGCTTATCAAATGATCCAAGGGGTCAGCTGTTCAAGCTAGATTTAATAGGCTTCAGAACACCGTGAACATTTTGCGTCAGATGCTTTATTTTGGAATGCGATTAAAAAATTTCTCCACTGAACTGAAACGAATGGGTTCGTTTAAGTAAACAGATTTTGTCCAAAAGATTGGTAACAATCTCCTTTGATGTGTTATTTAGAAAGTGTGGCCTTTCGGTGATTATCACTAACTAAGGGTGCTATCCCCATTCAATACATTTTCCCTAAAGATTACAGTTAATGGTTTACGAAAAGCGTATTGTTATTTTTGTACATAAAACGTCATGGGACCAGTTTTTATTACCCTAGGCGCAGTAATCTACGCGATACTCTGGAGCAGAATGGAAAATTAGTCGTGTTCATCCATTCGTTGTTATACGTGGTTATGGACACAGTAAATAGAGGAGGAGAAAGATGACTCCAAATTAACACTCCTTTTCTCAGCTATGAATGTTTATACATCCTTAGCAAAATGGAGTAATAAGTCACACACAAAATTTAAAATTGTTTGTGTATAGTTTGGCAACACCGCTGAGGTTTTGATTTATTTACCCTAGTCATAGTTACTCATTGGCGCATTCACACGCAGATACTCAACAATGTGTTTTCTTCAATCAGTCAAAATGAGATTTAAATCGACAATTTTCGTGTTACGAGCTGAAGTTCTTATCCACTTGAGCATCGATCTAATTAGACTCGATTGTGACGGGACTAGTAAATAGTCCTTCAACGTCCTCATCAGATTGTTTATTCTGGGTTCGAACAAAAACAAAATTTTTACAACAAAAGCAGCTATCACTATAAAGAAGTAGCAGAGTACTGGTTTTACATTTATGGTTGTAATATTTTATTTAGTTACGGTGTTTCCATAACTTGTATAGCTTGCTTTAGGCATCAACTGTTTTTTAGTTGAGAGAACTGTGTTGACTAAAGACGATATAACGCACACATATTTTTGTGTCTTGAGACAGAGCAAATCTTACTTCGAATAACGCACCATTTCTGTCATCGTCTCCGTGGCCATTCAGACTCTGTCCTGTTAGTGTAGTGAATGTAACTACTAGCAGGTCACATTATTTGAAAACACGCTAGCATCGTTTGCGTTTTGTTTAACCGTTTTTGTTCATCATCAATACTTCATTTAGGCTTTTTATGACTTTCACGTCACTAATGATTACTTACTAAGCTGATTGTGCCGGGCCGAAATGTACAGTCTAACTAGTGGCAAGCACTGAAGCTGTTTAAGTCAAAGTCCATCTTCAGCATTATGTGTCTTCATATCAATGTAGATTGGCATGAATAACAATGGCGACTTAACTTGAACAGTTTGCAGTTTGAACATACCACTTTCAATCTGCCTTCACACGACCAGTCCACATAGGGTCGAATCGGGTTGTGGAGCACCCTGATCTATCTATAACCACAAATCTGGCCGATGTTAAAGAGGCGGCTATTTAATCCTCACATATTAGAAGGGGCACAAGCTGTACAGTGATCACGAGAGCATACTCCTCAACTCAGTACCCACAGTGATCCAGGAATACTCCCACAAAATTAGACGGCCAGTGTACAGTTATTCATGGTTAGAGAATGGAGAAGGATTGAACTAAACCAGCCTGTTGATACAAAGGCTACTGGTGGTATGCTGAGTACTCCAATCAATAAAAATCAGCAGTTTTAACAAGCAGGCTTGTTACTGAAACAAGATTTAAGAACGACACACAAGCATAGAATTGGATCGGTCATACCGTGCGAATATATTTGAATGTGTGCTTCGTTAGGTTAGAAGAAGATCAACTAGAGCCGAATCAACCCATGGGGAAAGTCGACCTCATTGTCGCATTGCTCCTTATCTACAGAACATGGAAGTTCCAATAACTTTGATATTGCACGGTATCACATGACTTTTTGTTTTATGTTAGTTGTAGAAGGTACCACACCATCAACATACGGATCGCTCGGTATGTGGATAAAATGTTACTTCAATCTTTACTTGTAAGTAACCTGGTCGTATGATGTCATCCCTCTTGATGGGTGCTGTCTACTATAGAATTTTGGTCAAGATGATGACCAAGATAAGCCAAACTGAATCGAGAACGGAATTCAGAATGAGGTTGCTGATCACGAAGTTGCTTGGTTAACTGTATGACTGTGTTCGGATGATAAACTTCAATTCTGGACATGGCAACGAGGAGAGGTGTGCATACATAATTAGCCCAAAATGTAGACTGGCAATTTTCAATGTTTAACTAGAATCAATAGATTCTCAACAACGAAAAGCGATGGCAATCTACAATGAACCGCAGTCATAGCTGGTTCCTAACAGTTAGAACGTAGAAGATTGATGCATTTTCTGAGTCCAACATAACTGTATGACCAGCACCTCAAGACACCAAGAATTACTGAAGCACGCAATGTATGTTGTGAAATATCGCAAATCTGTTAGGCCTGCCCAATTGTTCGCTATCGCCTGATTGTTCATTCATATATGAGACCTAGTAACCCTGAACTATGGAGATAGGTTGATTTTGAGGGGTGCTTTCTATCTTTGTTTTTTTTTAATCAGGCACTTTACACGTCCACAATCAATAACTGTTCTTCATTTCATTAGTTAACTCGTCACATACTGTTTTCTGACCTGTTCAGTTTCATGAATGTATCCCTATTAACCTATAAGCTCACCGTTGAGCATCGATTAACTTTAACTCTGTGTTTATGACTTTTAATTTCGATGATGTTAGGGCTGTTCTACATTCACTTACACTACAATGACAAACATTTTTTAACCCACACCTACTAACCGTATAAACATCTTACAGCTATCTTTGATGTAAATATTTTCCTAAATTCAGTTTCTTGAATATCTTTGCGGAATATTATTACGACTTACTGATAGACTTGAAGTTTGTGTAGTACTGTGTTTTTTATACTGTTACTACATTGCAACTTATTCTTCACAGACTATGCAATCCACTCACAAAGAAGAATTATTATGTTTCTCATATTCTGAATTCCTTATTACAAATGCACACCAGAGTCTTTCGGGGTTTTATCGTACCACCAACCACGTAAAACATTTTCAACCTATTTATGAAGGGTCTTTTGCGAAGTGTAGCTCATGGCATTTGAACACGTCTTCACAATGGACTAGAATTGAGGCGATGTTATACGAATGGAATGTGCGAAACTATCGCCTTTCTTGATCGGAATAGTCAATAGAAATAAACCTTTCATGCTAAGTAAACGATGCTGAACTCTGAGAAAATGTTTTTTTTACCCAAAATTAAGCGCACGTAATTCTACTGGATACCAAGACGTAGCAAGCACCTCAATTGGTTATCTTCAGTGATTCATTGTCATCAAACACAATATCATTCATTACATCCTGAAGGTATGACCAAATGATGCTGCGTAATCAAAGGCCTATTTTCATTTTCAATGGCTGACTGGGTCATATTTCACATCGATTCTGTTCATACACGTCGTTGATCCCCGTCACTGATTCACCGTTGTATTGTTGACTTATTGATGATAGAGCTATGTTCAGGAAGTCTTCTAAGCTTGTCTTTCACTGGGCATCTTTCTAGTTTTAAGTAGTATGAAATCTTACCTTGACACTTAGGATATAAAAATATTAGTCATGAACTCAATGAGTTCATTCTGGGTCCACCCGATTCATTTTGTTGGACGACTCGCACTGCCCGCAGAGTACATTCATGTATCCAATTTTTATACAGTGGAGATTAATACTGTCCTAGCTTTTCCAGTTATTTCCATAGATTAAATGTATATCTTAGCCTAACTGTTCATACCGATTACTGTTGCCTATTGGAAGCGTGCCAACTATACTTCAAAAGTAGTAATCTTCTGATCATATACGGTCTATGTGGTTATCTTGCAACCAGTCCTATTTCATCTACAGTCATTTGCTACTAGGATATCCATAGTAGTTAATCAGCATGAATTATACTAGGCGACAGCTGCAATAAATTGTGGGTGATGTTCAACTTGAAAACTAACCAAATCCCCGACTACTCATCAGTGATCTAAAATATCGCCTAGCAGGTTTAATGAGATCGGAGATCTCGACCTGTCTAGGATGTCCTAATCGCGGGGTTATCGATTGGAGTTAACAGACAGTAACTGTGTTTCCTCTCGAGGCGCTCGGGCAACCTGATCGTTACTCACAAGTGTAAATGGTTGAGTGTTCACATATGATTATTCAGTCGTGCCTAACGTGAAGTCAATGGCGCAGTAGTAAACACGGTTGCCTCATAAATAGCGTGTCCGTGGTTCAAGTCCCGGCAGTGGCGATGATATGCACTACTGACGAGCTTTAATGAGAGCGACATTCGAGACAAGTGCTTGTTTTCGAAATGGGCCCACTGGAAAGTCTATGGGGATGCGACAGCTGCGATCAATTATGGGTGATGTTCAAATTGAAAATTAACCAAATCCCCGACTACTCATCAGTAATATACTAAAGAAGTCCGGGTGTTAATTTACTAAATTTTATTAAGTACTTCAACTTCGAAAATACGAAACAAACAGTTGCAACACGCTATTCAAATTTTCTTGGGTATCCGTGGGATGAAGCGGAAAATTTCGGACTTAAGTTTTCATTCAATATCGTGGTCTTATCTGTTCACCGGGAAAGTATTTTACATTTGTCTGGCTGTTAATATTATATCACTTTTCACAAGCATATCGCCAATTATGGCTGTATTGATTTTGGCATTCTTTTTGGAGGTGTCAGTTGTAAGTTTTTTCTTCAGATGATATTTGGCTTATTTTGTATCTTAGTCAAATGAATCATAATGTAAACATTGAACAAAGTTATGTGGTTGAGAAAAGTAACTGATAAGGACTATTTCGTGGAAGAGCGTGTGAAAAATTCGCCGGTTTATGTCGCTACTCTATACCAGGATATGTGAGAGAATACCTAAGTGTGAAATACTCATAGATAAATGGAACTTGAACAGCGCAAACGGACTGCATTAAGTAACCACGCTTGAAGAGTGCGTTTAACTCATGTGGTAGAATTTCAAAAATGTAAATCCGTTAAACAGGTATCAACGCTTGACCGTATAGAACCAATGCGTGATATATGGATAGTACACTATAAAATAAAAATTAGCTTAGCATCTTGTTAGTATTTCTAAACCGTATGCAAAAGTTTCTGATTTATTGTGTTTGAAAGTTTATTAGCGATTTTTAGAAGATCTTCAAGTAACAACCTTGAGTATGCAAATATAGCCATGAAATTGAATATGTTGTTTAAATGAACATAACAGAAGTTATGTGAGCGACTTGTAAAATCTCAGTCGCCACAAGTTTGAAACAATGCTCGAAATAATTTGTCCCAGAATGGTATTCATTTATCTAAGTTTAGTTGAATATAACTCATTGAGACTTAATAGAAGATCAATTAGAATGTAATATTGAATAGTTTCCCGTCCAGAGGTATGGTACGATAGCTGAACTATATTCCATCAACAAATTTTCTCGAATGATTTCTAAAGATATTCGGCCCAAACTCAGTTTTCTAATGAACTATGTAAATTGTCTAGAATCACTGAGTCTGGTAAGGAACACAGTACGACTCCTACGGAGAAGCATCCTCCCAGAAAGGGATTCTTATTCCAAAAGGCGAGAATGTCAAGCTCATGAGTCCCGATGGCTGTGAATATTACACAGTGAGCCATAAACTAATACCTTTATAGTAACTATAAAATAACTACACTTCGCAGCTTACTTGGACAACTGTTATATAACTGTGAATGGTCGCTTATCCAAGTAATCAGTGGTAACATTTGTATGCTAATCAGATTGAAAGAGAGATAAAAAACTGATCAGCGTTACAATATCTAGTGTTGACTGTCGTAAAGATGTAAGATTGTTAACAGAGTTAGTTAACTCCAATGGGTCCAGTTCTAGATGTGAACCAAATAATGTTTCCAATCCAAGAGCTCTCTGTTGACAGAATACCATCATAGCCAATTATAGCTACGGCCGAAATTTGTACTTCAGTTTCCACTCTTATGAGTCAACTACGTTGACCATTGTGTCAATGACTTTGCATTAAACATGACTGAAGTAACGTGCTCAAAATTGCGGCCGTATTCATTTGTGAGCAATGGTCAGGTTGCCTGGTTATCTAACGGGAAATAACTGCTCAAGAGATCATTACGTTTTAATAAAGTGGACCGGAGTAGAAAACTCTGTGATTGGCGAAGAAAAACATCACTGATGGGCTGCATCAGTAGAAAACTTAGTCGAACATCCATAGTTTCAGCAAGCAGACAGTCAGCTTGGATGCGAAGGACACGGTTGGAAATGAGTAGTTTTCATCTTATTCCTACTAATGTATTTTTGATCCCTGGATGATGAGAGAAATGTTGAAAATGGAAATGTTGTGGGGTTTATTCAGAATTTTAAAATTCGTTAACTAAGGAATTTAAAAAGGTTTTCTCTTACCTGGTTACCGGTTAAAAACACTTCAGACTGCACTACAACCGCGTCACTTGCACCAATAAATACAAATGCTCAGATTATTAACCGTAATTGCATGAGGAGCGTCTCTTGTCTGTCCCAACGATTATTTCTTGGTCACTGGTTCGGCGTGGTTTTGATAACAAAACTGTTATTGACCAAAACTCAAGTAGGGCTATTTAGGAGGGTGGATGTTAGCTCCTAGTTTTTCGGAACGAAATGTGAATACCGCCCACTCTCTGGTACAGATAGTTTAGCAACCTGTCCTTAGGTGAGCACCTTATCAATTTGAGTGTCTTCCAACAAGTCTGTTGCACTATTTCTTCCTTGGAGAGAGTGAACCTAGCTAACACCTTAAGGAATGTTTCCTGTGTGTTTCTGGGAGCTTCGTTCATTCATTAAAGTTACAAAGAGCAACCAAATTTCTACGCCGTATAGATGCTTCTTTACGAGGAGCGTTTCTTCTTTGAGAGTTTTCTTCTCAAAGGGATACTACATAACGAAATTTCAGAAACCAGTAGTTATGTGCATATTGACTAAAATTTACAGTTTCGAATGAGTTTACAGACCGCAGCGTAACTGTAATCTACCATGCAAGAAGGTGTTCATACTTAAGCATTCAACTTGCTGGGTTTAAATCTTTCACGTCATTCGGCTGAAGTGGGAGGTCGCCTAAAATCGATTAATCTATTCTGCGTTGTACAGTTTAGTAAAATTTTACTTGTTCCCTCTACAGTGTGCTCACAGGAATAAGACGAGCTCCGGGTAGTAGTGTCGCTTGCGTTTCCCTTGGCTGTAGCTACTGTGGTCACAACTCGTCTCCTTAAAGCAACAGAGCGTGGCCAAGCCTGTTTGAGCATCAGCTGACAAGCTGAGCATGGAGCTGAGCAACACGTGAGATGGTCACCATAATGAGTCAGTTGTGCGCGATCATGGCAACAATCGGTTGAATAAATAATCGTCGTCTAATGACACACAGCATGTCCAGTGGTAAACCGAACTTGGCACTTATTGAGTTGAACTGAATTATCAAATTAAATTGATTTTGACTTTTGTAGACTGACAGGCAATAAAAGATTTTGCCTGCTTGAAACAGTTTGAGGCTGATTGTAGAGAATTCACAAATCAACTTTACACGGATCAATGGTGAGAATTTCAGTTTTGACCAGATCAAGAAGTATGATTTTACAACAGTGAGAAACTATGAACGTCAGTATAGGTTTATATACGGAACAGAATTTCGTTCTTACTGACCAGCATGATTAAAAATGGAACAACCCGAGCACTCACTTCCAATCGGCAATCCAATCCCATACCCCCTTGGATCCAGTAGCCCACCTAATGGAGTGAGCTCACAATTGCGCTGGGAATAGTATTCATTCAGGGTCGACTCCAATATGAACGCGTAGTTCCCTTTGAGAGCACGAGTAATTCCGTCTTCGGTTTTGTTCACAAACAGTGAACTGTTGGCGTTCATGAACTCCCACATTCGTTGATACGTCGGTATGTCTGAATGCTTAAAAATGAACGCGATAATGATGAAAAACTTGCAGGCATTGTTTGTGAAATTTAGCTGAGGCGGTTTCAAATATTTACCCCGAGGTAGATGAAAAGCAGATGGTGTTAATATAGAGTAACCTCGTTTAATTGCGCAAATGAACAAATGCACACGTAAACGCCCGAGAAACAGCGGCCAGTCAGTGCGGTGAAGGAGAAGAGGAAACATACATAGGACGCCGAACCGAGTTTGTGCTAAGTTAATGAGAGGCTTTTCCAGCTGCTGGAACGAAACACAATGACCCGGTTCAACGCTTGTCCTTATTTCACATAGCATTGGGCACATGTGGATTGCTACGGTTACTAGTGTAAGCATTAGATATCAATCTGCCGACGAGTTCTGTTGCCGATTTATGTCTATCCTTCAGCTAACTTTAAGTTTTACACACTGGGTTAAACCCTTCACGGTGATCGATTGGTAACCGTTTCTGAATGGAGGGTTTGACGGACGTCAATAAATTTAAATTGATTGTGCTGAACTCTCTTGGCCTAAGTTTATAAAGTGCATGGTTTTAATTTAAGCGGTATCATCCAGACAAATGGAAACCAGTGGTTATGGCCTCAGTGTTTTTTTTTTGAAGCATGGGTTTTTGGGAACTAGTTCATCGGGTAGAAGACAATATAGTCCTCACGTTAGAATATCCCCACATTGTTGTTCATTGGATTGGCTGTCTAGTTGAACCGACTCTGTATTTTACTGTAACATTGTTCTATATCTCCGAAGTCGTTCAAGCTAAAAAGATACATATGATGGGTAGAGTAAATACGTTTGATTTTCGAAGCCATTGCACTGTCTTTATGTTACTGCAGTGGGAGTCGCAAAGATGGAACCGGGGACTATTTGATCTCTAGGGTTTCAGAACTAGACGAAATAATACATCATCTACTCTCACAGGTTGTTCCTCCTTAAACATTGTACAAGTGTCTGCTAATTAATCGTGGTGTCTACAAATCACATAGAAGTCAGTTTAATGTGTACCATGCCCTCCTTGAAACTAGCATGAGCCTACGTTTGAAAACGGCGCACAGTCTTTAGTTACCAGAACATCTTGAATTTAACTGGACATACTATCAAACAATTAGGTAAACTACATTGTGTTCCTCCTAAAGAGGTCGTTTTACTTTCGGAACGGAACAATGTTGTCATAACAACTGTTCAAAATTGCGCCCATCGTTTTCCTTACATTTGCAGGTTCGCTGTACCATACTCCCATGGAGTTTTCTAGCTTGTTGAGTAGTGATCTTCTGAAACTGTGTTGTTATATTCTCTTTTAGGTTAATTATGTAATAAGATTGTGGACTATAAACTCCATATAGGCTACGACGTTTATCAAGTCACCGAAAAAGTACGGCCTTTGACAGAATGGTTTGTTATATTCCTAACTGAACAGGAAATTTGGGATTGAAGCAATGGGGGTACGTCATATAGTGTGCCTGAATTTTCGTAAGTCCGGAAAAGTAATGTTTAGTATTTGTATCATTTATCGACTGGAAGGCAACTTAATCAGTAAAGATGCGACCTGTCATCAATGTAGATTGCCAGAATACTGCTGATTGGAACCATTGTGTAAAGTCCAATCGTTTTCCAACAGATTTCTTTTAGATCAGCTCCGTGAAAAAAGTGGAAAAATGAAATCTTGGAAGACCAAGTGTCTGCTGGATCGACCATCGATTGGTCGAAAGCTGGTAAGCCAATTTACTGGCGGATATTTGAAAATTTGTTTGCAAAAAGTGTTGCGCTTTTATAAAACATCTTTCGCCGTCACCTTTTTAACGCAAAAACCAGTTTCCAGGAACCGCTGCTTTAAATGTACTAATGTCATAGCTGTTGGTTTCCGCCTCTATGGATGGCGACACTTGAATTCATTGTACATACTCGCCAAATTTGAGCTTGAAGAATTCGGCATAATAGACGCTGATTTACCGCCTTCTCTTAGCTCCGTCATTTAATCACTGTTACTAACTGATCAACATAGGAAGTTTAACTCACGGGGTAAAACCTAAACTAGGAAATGGGACAAGCACTATCTGACCGTAGAACGCGCCGGTGGATTGAGAACTGAAACCTACACCAAAAGGACACCGCAGCCCTCAGCATGCACCCAGTACGAGGTGGTCTACAGACAAACATTGAACCGGGTTACCCTGATCTGTTACGTTTGCCGACAAGACTTCTGTCAGGTTGACCTGAACCCAATGCCTCGTTGCACATGTATATCCTTCTCTGGTCTACCACATTAACTGACCGCTGTTCCTTGGCGTTTGTTTCTGCATTTGTTCACTTGCGCAATCAAACTTCTCAAACACACGGTTTGTAGCACATCCTCGGGACCACCATGTACGAACTGACAAGCATGTGTGTGTTTGTCTAGAATAGCCAACAGAGAAGCCGATGACATCAGGGATGTTTAGCTAACTTCTTGAGAGGTATCACTGACTGTATCTCACACAGGTATTCACAGTTGTTTACGCAGCTGATAAATCGCGTTTTGTTTGGGCATCTGAAGCAGTCACCCCTAGATATCGGCGTACGCAGAAACTCGTTTGTAAGCTTACCATAACTGAGCTAACGTTAACAGTAACTGATTAGCGCATAGCCCAACTATCTATGGTGTTCAGTTTCGTCCTATCTATGTTTCCCACTTTATACTCTTCCCTTCTGTGGTATGCAGTTGGTAATATGCAACGAAAATTTCCTACTTACGTACTGTGTCAATTAACTTTCTGGTTGCTATGTTAAGGTAATTATTTGCTTGAATTGTCTTCCTACAACTCGAGTGGGTAGTATTATAATCTAATGCCACAACTTATTTAGGTCAGATCACAGGTCTTTCGGGCGTAAGATGTGAGTCTGTATTGAGACAAGACAGAATTAGCCTAGTTCAGCTGGACGTTTGTGCACACGCCAGTTACGAGGTGCTCATTATAACTAGTGCGTGAGTTGTCCCAGCAGATGAGCATCTACATAGTGATTATTGTGCAAAATTGCTCATTCTGTTTAGTGATCGGTTCGAGGGGTGACTGCTGACTTGGCGGTTATAAGCATTAGCAAACATTTTTCTCCTTCTGAATATACATCCTCGGGTGGGTATTTGCATAGGTTTAAGTTGCTTATTGTTGAGTATGCTCGTTGTCAGGCTCTTTCGAGAAAGAGACCCAAGTGTGTTGCTTTTTCCTGTAAAAGCTGTTCGGAAAAGTTCGTCTGACCGCGAAAGCTACAGTCAGCTGTAAGCAATTAAAAACTTATAGCTGACGTAATAGAAAATATACCTGAAGTTTGCTGCCTAATTGTAATATAACTTGTATCGTATCTATTCTAAGAGTTATTTTAACGCAGTACTACTCCAAGTTTCTTTTGCTGGTATAAAACCAGGGGAGTGAGTCGCGGTGCAAACTTCTGATAACCCTGTAGAGTGATGAGTTTCCCATTACACTCATGCACTCCAAGAGATCCAGGTAGCCTTGTTCAAAAATAAAAAAAACATGAATGTAACTCAAGCACACGTAAATAAAAGACCATAGTCCATTATGTGCAACATAAGGTAAACAATGTTTCTTTTTTTAGAGATGAACCTACAAAGACGCAAGCGAGAGGAGGGTTCCAACTCAAGAAAGTTGCCATTTAATGGCCATTCGCTATGCGATTTCCTAAGTTACGTCATTTGTCCCTTTACACCTCCTAGCGGGACTTCCTCAGAAAGTTTCTCTAACCGTTACTTCCACCTTGAGTAACCTGAAACTGTATACTGTATATTTGGTCATAGTCTACCAAGCATCAAAGTGACTTTCAAGAAACACTGATTTCATATTCATCAGTTCATTAAAAATCGTCTTCGCATACGAGTTTGATCAACAAACTAGCCGTAGATGAGGCGTTTTCTGCACAATGGATACTCTGCTTATTGATTTAACCGGTTCGCCTGGTGTAAAATAATCTTTGTGGACAAGGTGAATGTTTCAGCAATACATACTTATTGATCGGTTACGAGCCTGTTCTGAACTTGTGAGTAATACTTCGGCATCAAGCTGGCTAGTCACACTGTCGAAGTGTAACCTGGGGCAAACAAACAGGGATCTCCGAGTCGTTAAGACATGCACACAAATCACGATTGTTTGGTTCTTGTGATCGTTTTCAGATAGACTGGAAAACGAATTTTCCATAATTAGATTTCAAACGGTTACACGACAGTTTGTTTTCGATCAACACTACCCAGCAGATTATATGGTTGATAGTTAAGTTTTAAGCGTTGGATTAGTGAACATAATTTAAATACTGCGGCGAGCTATTCCTGTGTTCCAGCGCCTACATGACGTCTTATCGAACGTCTTGGACTGTTCCCAAATTTTCTCTGACATTTAAAATGTCTTATTCAGCAAATTTTTAAGGACTTATCTATTATACGTTAAAGCTTGACCAAAGCCTAGTGTGTTCTAGTACATACTTTGTAGTTTATTGTAATGGCTGATATTTATAATGTATATTCAACTGGCCTCTTTTGAAGCACTTTTGATTCTACTATCGTACTTTGCTTACGAACGAGTGAAACTGTGAAATAAGCACCAGTGTGAATAAACTATATTAACCTGTTGCGCCTAAATGATATCCATGGTTTTTCGACAATGGGATATTGTCATTCACCAGTTTCAAATAAACCTTCTGAATAAGGGTGAACATTGCATTTTGTTTAGGGGACGCTTGGCGAGTATTTTGAAAACAACCGACATAACTATGGTCCATTTGTTATTGAATTTTTGAATATTACCTTTAGAAAACACTGGCTGGAGACGCAGCCGCTGATTGTGTCGAAGAGTCTGTTGCTCTAACGTTTGTTGACTGACCCGAGTGCAAATTAAACAGCATAATTATCGATGAACAGTTGAAAGTTTTGGTCGGTATATCATTTGCAATAGTTAATAGGTTTTATATACAGACGGAGTTTTCTAATTAATCCATTTAAAAAGAAACACAGGATCAAAAGTTCATTCTCGTTTGAGAGTCTTTGCTTGTAGCTGGGATTCGGTCTTCATGCTCTTAAAACGAGCGTTACAACAACGGTTCCACTGATTGTCCATCAGACATTAGATAGCTGTCAAACTTACCGTTTCGATCATGATTGCTTGGGAGCACTACTTAGATTCCTAGACCAACTAAAAATGTAATAAAATAAGTAACCTGTTAATTTCACTTTAGCTGAGAAGTCCTGACCTCGAACTTATCGATTCATATGAGTTACAACGTGTTTGCTTTCTCCCGATTTACTTGGGAACAGACAAAGTGGCACTTTATTTGCAGAACGTTGACCTCAGAATGTTCACTTAGGACATTGCTCACTTTAATAGTTGACAGGGCTGGTCTTATCACACGACAGAAAACGGAAAGCTTTAGGAAGTAGTGAAATTATATCTACTAGACAGCAACGGTCAAAGTTGTAGTCGTAAGGAATATTAACGCATGCTACCAGCCTATCATACTCTGTTCCGTTTATCTGGTTTAATTGATGTTGCTATACGCCACAGTATGGACGCTTCAATATACATTAACGAACGGTATACAAGATAAAGAAGGGAGCTAAGCAGTTCACAATTCCCGCTCTGTTTCTATCCTAGTGAACTAAATAAGGAGGAATCTGTGCTTGACGGAAAACGCCTAATCCGCTGGTTAGTTCGCTTCAGTGGTAGCCAGAAACCCACCTTGAAAAATGAATATGTAGAACCTCCAAAAAGTGTACCATATTTGATTTTTGTTTGTCTTGTCAAATCTTCCACGTTATCAATATCTGTCTCCATGCGGTCGATAGTGAGAAATGCGGCCAGATTTGCGGTGTATGAAGAGACCATTATCAAGATAAAGAACCACCAGATGGTCCCGATAATGCGAGTGGACGTTGCCCGTGGAGATATGTCACAACCTGGGCGTCGGCAAAAAAGCGGGGGATTAAAAGTTGTTGAGTTTGCGGGAAGCCATTTTGTATCTATCACATAACATCGGGACAATGTAATATGTTACTGCCTCGTTGGCTGAAATAACCACGCTGTCTCAAATGGGAGTTTTGAACAGTTGTAGAACAAGCGGTAATTAGGTCTGAAAGTCAGTTTTGTTGAGATTCGGTGTTCTGAATGGAGAAAATGGCTCATCACTGCCCTGCAACTCGACATCACCCCTTGCCTGGTCCAAAATTTGGATGATGTTCATGTATTCATTCAAAATGAAGTCTGCGGGACAGCGTTACTAAAGCTAACTTGTCTAGTCAGAAGTCCAAAACCCACACATTTTATCCTGGTCATTACAGAGGCTATCAAACTTTCATTACACACTCAAGGAATATTCGGGTATTAAAAAATCGTTCAAGCTCACCGGTTACTCTTGCCTTCAACAGAATACTTTACACCTTCGAATATCATTCTGAGCACCTTATGTCCTTCCCATCCTAACTTATTTAGTTTCTGTGAAAAGTTGTTCCTGACCTTGCCACCATATTGATATTGACCGTATAAATTGTGACATAATTAAACCAACGTTGAATAATCGAAAGCGCACATTTGCCATACCATGTATTACTTCCGCTAACCTTGTGAAGGTCTACAGGAGTTTTTTGTTCAATCGTCATCATACATTCAAAATGTCAGACACTGTTCACTTTTTAAGATGATCAGCTCTACAATTATCACCGAAGAACTGGCAGATTCATACGGGCGCAGCATCTTGCAATAAAAAATGTAGAATCGAGACGCAGACGAAAAAAACATTAACTAAAATTCAACAACTTATACGATACAGTCACGTCTACAATACGGAAAATTGCAGTCCATCTAAGGGGCTTCCGTGATAGTGACACTAGGAGAACACAAATAACTCTAAAGTAAACGTCCCATTTACATAATTTGGTCTAATGTCCCTCTCATGAGTATATTGTCTGTAGTCAAAGCATGCTTAGGGGGTAAAAATGTATGCAGACTATCCATTTTCCTCTAGGCGATATAACGGCATCTTATTGACTTACGGCGAACAACTGAGAGGTTTAACTAATTCGGAATGTCTGAGATGCCACAAATTTGGATGTCTTTTTTTTCTTTTTGGAATTTCTCATATTTTGCCGGTGTTAGCTCATAATTGGTGGTGGTGAAAGTTTTTTGGTGACTGGACAACCCGGTTTCCGTTTTATCACACTTCAGAGAGAGATCACACTTGGCCTGAGGCAAAGTATGTCATTATACTCTGAGGCTGAAGAAGGTACAAGAAAGTAAGTGTTTTATGATAATTATTCACAGCCAAGCCTTTGCGAAAGGACAATACTGCATCCTGTCGGCAATAGAGGCAGTCACAATCTGACTACGTCACCGGGATTTGTCAGTTCAAGAATAGTTCGTTCAAACCCTGAGGATCCCTTGACCGAATACGGCCAACAAACCGATGGAACACTTTGTCCCTTTTCTACTGACCCAACCCGATTAACAATGACTACGCAGAACCAAATTCGTTCAGGTTCCTAACCATAGCAAAGCAATGTTAATCATTTATCCAGCCACAGTGTCCTTTCCCTATTTTGTTGAACACTAACTTTTTTTTATCACCACTGAATTTTATGTAGTTGCACCAACCCGATGGGGGAGTTGGTCGAAAACAGTCTGTTTGCTGAACATGCGATTTGGCGAGTTGCACTCTATGCAGTAACGTAACGTGTCAGCAAGCCAACACATTCATAAATTGTATGTGCTTGATTGAGTAACGACGAACAACTCGATTAAAGAATAGTTTACAAAAGAAAGCGACATTCAGGCCATTTTACTTTTGAGTCGCACACACTCAGCCGCATCACTCGGATGCAGTACAAATACGAATTGTGTACACTATTTTCTGGGGTTTAATACCCGTTTTTGGTAATGTCGGGAGTTTGAGTCTATTATATGATGGTATCTGTTCTTTTCTCACTTCAACCTCGGTAATAACGACACTCCAGGCATCAGGCCACTTGGCACAGTTAGACATGTATGGGACATCCAGCGTACATTTTCCACTAATAACTTTTAGTATTTCATCAGTAATCAGACGGTATACCGAGGAGTCTACACACTCACAAATTCTGGTAAAAGTGACTTACATTTTGTTGCGTTTCGCATGTTGATTTATTCACCTTCACAACTCATTCTTCTCATGAAAATTACACTTACTTCCGAAATACTACAGTCACATGTTCGATGCCCTGAATACTTTCATTCGCAGCTGTACAACGCACTACAACACCTTTTTTCCCCAATAATGACTAATATAAAGGGCTATTTACAGACTGGGTACATTTAAACCGATGCCTAACGACGTAATCAGTGATGCAATTCAGGGCAGTCCTTGGCCGACTCATCTGAATCAAGCTGCCATTTTACATCTAACTAGGGAGGAAGCACTGTCTGTTACGAATGAAGTGGTAGATCTGGTTTTTACTGATATTACGCATGTCTGATAATTGTTCCCGATGTAATCCCTCATCACTATGCTTTAGCAATACATCTATGGCAGAAAATGTGAATCCTGTGACCATGTGTTTCGGCAGACTACTGAATGAAAACTGTTAATCTAATATCCCGCGTTGGCCGTCTCTATTACATGTGCGATAAGCTAGCGGCTCATTCACGGCAGGCGGAAGCTGTAATTGATTGAGCGTCACTTAAAATGCAGTCTCGTTTTGTTCGTTCATGTTTTTCTGAAAAAAACCCAGCTCAGTAGAGTTCAACGTGGGGTTGGCCTACATGTGTTTTGCTGTGTTTCGTATCATGAGAGCAACGCCACCATGGCGGCGGTTCCAATGGAGGAGTGTTAGTATTACTAAAGTTTTTCTCAGTAGCTATAAATGAACCACTCGTTGAATATTTGAAAATGGTCTTCATTCTGGAGTGGCTCCATTATGGTAACTAAGTTGTAGTCATAGTTAGTCGAACGTGAGCAGTCACGATGTTACCAAAATTTATTTACATGTTACAATGCGGTAATCAGTGTAAGACTTAGTTCAAACTACTGTTCTAATAAACTGGTGCTATCATGACTTTTTTAAACGAAAACTCTTAGATTTGTATGTCTATAATTATTGAAGTATAATAAACGTTAAACAGAAAGCATGTTATATTCGAAAACTTTCATTTTGTTCGAAAATAAGACGTTTTGATGAGCATTTTCGGGTGTTTCTCATTCGGTCTTAAAACTCCCGTACAGTTTAATGGTGAATGGTAGTTACATATGAAACTAACATGTCAAGTGCGTTGAATGCTGTTACACCAGCCAAAAATTAGCCGGAGTAGGATACTCCGGAATGGTGCCGCACTTGAGATAAACCCTTTTCGTTGTCAGTGATGCAAACGGCGGTATACTAGATTCAGACCAAGGTAGTGATCAGGCAGACTCCTGAATGCAGGGTGGAATTAAATCTCTTCCGTCGATACTAGGCGGCACTGTTGGATCAATCCCGTTTGTTTCCTTGGAACAGGACAGATGATAACAATGGACTAAATAGGATCAAAGTATTGGTTCATGTGAGCGAGGTGAGCGGTAATTGAGCTGTTTGTGAGTTTCATTAATCATTGTTCAGCCTGATCGGAAAACGTTCTTTCATTCACTTAGGCTGTTTAATCTCACCTTTAATACACCACTTTAAACAACACAAAAATCATCACCCGAAGCTACTTTCTGAATGAACCGGAACTATATGCATAATTTGAACAACAACTATAATCCTCAGGAGTTTTAGCTTGTTCATTGAAATTTAAATATGATAACTCTATCTGAAAGAAAAGAAGGGTTCTAAGTAATCCGATGCGAAGTAAATAACTTGTGTTTCACAAATTATCTTTGCGGGTTTACATATTGGATTCAATACGAATGACTGAACGTATATTCAGGAATGAATGCCAATGTGACTTAAAATTACGTTGCATTCACGAAACGAATTCAATTCTCATGATATCCACCGTAAATCCTAATCGAGACTATGCAACCTAATTGACTAATCACACTTGGAATTGCTCAGTAGGCGATTACGTATTGAAATGTTCAATAGAAAACAACGACAGCTTGTTTATTTTGGTTTATCAGTCAATTCATGCTTAATCAAGAATTCATGGAAACCGGGAAATAACAGAAGATCAGCTGAAAGACGTTATGGCAAACAAATAATTGCAAATATATTTGGTTAAAGAATGGAGTTAAAATTCAGCAAGCTCTGAAACCATACAAACGTTGGATAACATCAGGTTTATAGACCTTAACATGACATGCCTGAAACGAAAGATTTGTTATTCTAACAAATGAGTATCGAAAACGGATTTCGCTGTTTCAACCGCGTTCTTTTTGCAGTGCAGGCAATGATCAAATCGTGCATCTGGGGTATAAGTAGTAGAAAGAACATCAAATCATACTTTGAAATGAACCATATGTTGGAATACGGAGACTTATTTTGCAAAGTGGTTCTTCACCAACCCGTCCCCTGAGTTCATTCTCATGTT